>CAKNXH010046359.1:0-10319 GCA_932178445.1 Andricus quercusramuli
TTAAATGTTTATTTATTTATTGGACCGTAAGACCGAAAAAAAAAAAAAGAGAAGTTTTTGAACTTTCAAATTTTGAAACAATTATCTCGTGAACAGTAAGGGATAGGTAAAAATGGATGTCAGTTTTGAGTTTTGAATACTGCATATACTACACCATAATATGATATCCATATTATAAACTGGCATTGATTTTAATCTATCACTTAAAACCGATATTTATTGATAATAATAAGAATAACGGTAACTGCTGTTTGAAACGTTCTTGGAGCGTTTCCAATCGGTGCACAAATGTACAAGTTCCGCAGGAACGTTCCGAAGGTTTCCGCTATTAGGGTATGTGATGATATTAGGGTATAGGATACGCCGGAATGTATGTGAGTTCTTACCTCATGCAAAATCGAATCATTTATTTTTGCAGCAATTATTATAAAACAAAGTATTTTAAACTTTCACATTTTACACTTTCATAATATCAATTTTTTTTTATTTGTGTGATATTTATCAATCGCCATCCTATTCAATTTTCCTTCGCCAATTTATTTATTTCGGTCTTCAACCTTTTTTACTAAGGCCTTATGAAAAAAATTTGTGAATAAATATTAAATAACTAGTGGTTTCAATATAAATTAGGCACCTAGTCCCATTGATTCAGTTTTCCCCCATTTACCAGAATCCGTTCAAAATGCATTGGTCCTTCTAAACAGTTGGCAGCAAGTCATTCCGATGAAAATGTTGTAAATTTCATCCACTGTCAATTGCTTCAAGATCCTATTATCTCGCCATGCAAAGCCTACACTATAATACTATCCACACTCACAAATCACGGCTTAGCCTACCAAAAGAACGTCGTCGTACAACACTTTTACTGCTATGGCAAATATTTTATGGCGACATTGTAAAATTAAAAAGTAGCTCACCCTCCTTCCCGAGCTTGGTCTGCCTGGTGATAATAAGGGTGATTCTGAACGTCGTACTTTCAAGGCATATAGGAGGAGAATTTCAGCATATGCCCCCTTCATCCATTTTAAACTGCAGATAGCTGGGGTGCCAAACCACTATTTGACTTTCATTACATCTCATGAAGCGGGCTATTTATAATGCTACGATTTTCATCGAGATGCATTCCTCCAAGGGAATTATAAGATCCATAAAAATTTCCAATCCACTGGTAAAACATTGTTACGGATTACGTCAGTCAAAAATTATTCGATGTTTCGAAAGTTTCAATCATTATGCTATATGCATGCAAATAGTTAAATGCTAAATTCGAAGGTCAATTTGAAATGTTGTGTTAGTGAAATTGACCTGATTCTCAATCGAATATTATTAATTGCTTTTGCTAACTGTTCCGGTAAAAATAAATAGAGAGAAATAGACGTACGAATCCACATAGAAATCACGTGGAATTCTACGTATAGACACTAAACGTTATTTTCAACTTTAAATATCTTGTAAACCGTTAGAGAAGAGCACAAATAGATGTAATTTTTCAAATTTGAGTACCCTACACTGTAAAAACTAGGAGTTGATTTAGAACTTAATTCGGTATTAAAACAGTTCACGCAACAAAAC
The DNA here is from genome assembly GCA_932178445.1 of Andricus quercusramuli. NCBI lineage: Eukaryota > Metazoa > Arthropoda > Insecta > Hymenoptera > Cynipidae > Andricus > Andricus quercusramuli. Next base: position 1,573 of record CAKNXH010046359.1, read on the forward strand.
AATTGCACTTCAGTTTGATCCGCCGATCTAATAAAATGAGGTAGATTTGTGGATTAAAATAGGTTCGAAATGAGAATCATTTGTCAACAACTAAATCTGATAGAACAATTTCTAAACTGTCATGTTTAGAAACCAACGTAACGCATAGGGCTAAAGTTCGAGACGTCTGAGCTTGACGGTTCCACACTAATTTCCACGAATTTTTAATTTTCTATTTTTAATTTTTTTTGTTTGAATAAAAATGTCGGCTAATGTTTATAAAAATCATTGGCACTTTCGGTTTCTCATATTTCGCCTAAAAAAAAGGAAGCAAAAAATTTTTTTTACAAAAACCTAGTTATTTTCTCCCAAACCGAAATAATTTTTCTATTTTTTCAATTTCAATTTTGACACACATTATTCACGAGGTGTGAAAATAGTTAAAAATTAATGTTGCATCATCAAAAAAGTGTCAAATCCGAACAATTCTGCCCGGAAATGGTATCAATCCGCTTATACGGTCAATTTGAAGTTTGAATTTCAAATTGGTGCAATTCATGAAAATCTGCCAAATTAATATAATTTTCAATTTTTTAGGTTAAGCTTCTATGTGCTATGACTTGATAAACCCCCTCGTACTCGAATTTCATGGAAATCTACCAGTTTAATCATATTTCCTAGAATTGAGTACACTTTTGGAATTTTGGAATTTTTGCCCCAAATTTGTATGCTGTGACTCAAAAAACCTTCTCTTACTGACTTTCATAGAAACGCACTGATTTAATAAATCTTTCAAAATTTAGGTTTCCTTTCGAAATTTTTAGATTTTTACCAATTTTCCAAATTTAATCTCAAATTTTCGAATTTCCTAATATTGACTCCTAGTTCGTATTACAAGCCCCGAAAAATCCCCTTGATATTACTTTCATTGAAAGTAACTCATTTTATAAAATCTTCAAAATTTTAGTAAAAATTTCAAATTTTTTTTATTTTCATCCCAAATTCGTGTTCTGTGCCCTGAAAACCCCCCTCGTACTGACTTTCACGGAAATCTACTAATTTGGTAAGTTTCAAAATTGGAGTCAAATGTTGGATTTTTCAATTCGGCCCCCAAATTCATGCTCTGGACCCCTGAGTACTACTTAACCTTGGTGCGCAGACATACGTGGTATGTAACTCTAGTGTGCAGCCAGGTGCAGCCTCGAGTTCTGCGTAACTCTACGACGCAACCATACTTGCTAAGTACCCTCTAACTTTACTGCGTATCCATAATAAGTAACGTGTAACTATACGGCGCATCTGTAAGTTCCATGGAACTCTACTACGCTGATGTAAGTGTAGTGTAATTCTACTGTGCATACATAAGTACTTCTAACATTATTGCGCAGCCGTTAGTGGGATGAAACTTTATTGCGCATCCGTAGGAGACATTGGATTCTACTGTGCAGGTTTGAGTGTCATGTACTTCTACTGCGCAGCCATACATGCCGAGTAACTTTACTACGGAAATACGCTTGCCACGTCATTCACTTGCGCATCCACAGTTTCCATGGAACTCTACTGCGCATATGTAAGTACCCTCTAACTTTACAGCGTATCCATAAGTATCGTGTATCTATACTGCGCATCCGTAAGTTCCGTAGAACTCTACTGCGCTGATGTAAGTGCTGTGTGATTCTACTGCGCACATACAAGTACGCCTAACATCACTCCGCACCCGTTAGTAGTATGGAATTCTACAGCGCATCTGGATAAGCCACGAAACGCTACTGCGTAGGTGTAACTGATATTTAAGGTGGTTTCCGAAAAAATCGATCTCTGGTAGAATTGTTTAAAGTCGAGCTTCCATTTCAAGTAGAATGTTTTTTTATATGCTAAATTAATTTCAAATTTTTCTACCACACTGATGTCAAGATCATTGATTTTAAAGATTACTTCCCAGCGGACACGTTCTGCAAATGTTACATATCAAAAAGGTAACATGTATATGTTACAGGCAAAGTATTATAATCCAGGCATTACATATAATCCCTAGGCATTATATATAATGCCTGACCACTTCAGGCAAAGTATGTAATCGAATACTTATTACATACTTTGCCTAGGCAATATATATAATCCCTAGGCAATATATATAATGCCCGGTCCGAGATAGGCAAAGTATATAATCTTGATTTTGAATATAATGATGTAGTGGAAGAAGGGCATGAGAAATTGAACTTTGAACTGGACTTTGTTTTTTACACATAAATACTTATTGGTTTGACACTTTTTCTTCAGGAACATTTTAAAAACGCTTTCCCCGTTCCAAAGGATTGCTGCGTAGCCACTGTCCTCAATGACACCTCTTTTTATTGCTGAATTTCATTCATTGTATTAGAAAAATCTTTAATAGCATCATCAGTTTTTAAATTACAATTTTTATCAGATTTTGAATTTTTCTTTTAAAACAAGAGCTGATTATATTTTGATGAGATTCGTGACAAGCAACTTCTCAAAAATTATTTTAACCATTCTTTATTCAACAACAAAGTTTTTTTTTTTAATTTTCAGAAGTGCCATTTTTAAGGATTTTAAGATTTATAAAGAAGATCTCGTATAAGTGCAAGAATAGGGTGGCTCAAATTCAAACCTATACAAATTTGACTTTTGAATTTTGATTTTTGGCGATCGATCCCCCCCCCCCCCCCCAATTTGTTCGATTTAGAGAAAAAGGAATTCCATATTTTTTCAAATCGGTCAACAATAACTAGTGCCCCGCACTTTTAAAATTACTAAGGGATTTTAAATGAAAAAGCTTGGTGAATTAAAGTTTGATCGGCTCTTGAGGAATGTTCAAGGAATAATTTACACTCAATAACTTTTGACTTTGACGCGCCCAGCCCCCTTGTACTGTGCCCTGAAATGTCCAACAAAATGCAAAATGTCAGTTTTATGTGAATAATGTTGATTACTGTCTTCGACAAATAATTTTACTCTTAACATTTATCATCTGTGACATTTATTTCAGAAGACGATAACTTTTCACGATTTATAGGTTGAGAAAATTGTTTAGTTAAATTTCTTTGTTGAATTATTCAAATAATTGAGAAATATCCTCAAGAAAAAATATTACTCTTATCATTTGTTGATTGTGTCATGAACTGGAGAAAAAAAATATTTCACAATTGACGGGGGAAAAATTGTTGAGAGAAAAAAAATTGTTCAAATAATTTACAAATATGTTAAGTTAGAAATATTATTATTGAAATTTATCAACTGTATGATTCATCCCGAAAAATCATAATGTTTAAGTTTTTTAATTGTTTGAAGAAACAGCAATTGTTTCAAACAAAATAGTGAGAAAATAATTGTGAATTTATGAAATCAAAAGCAAATTAATTAATAAATATAATTTTTTGGGACGTTCAGCTTATTAGAATCTATAGGTTGGATATAAAATGTGACAAAAATTTATTTTGGAATAAGAATAATACAAAATCGATGCGATTCAACAATCTTTTAAACAATTCTCATAGACAAATGTACAGTCATGTTTCGCCAACGAATCTTCCCAATGATACTTTACAAATAACCAGCAATTGGTCATATAATTGAAACAATTTTCTCTCTTAAATGCAGTTTTATAATTTTAACTAAGCATTTGCAAAAAAATACCCTTAAAATTAACACAAAATTACATACTAATTGTAAACTAATTTAGAATAAATTAGAAATATCAATTTAACTAAATTGTCATTGGAATAGTATATATGGGGCGTTATTTCTCAAGTGTACCCACTCAAAGAGTCGAAGTTGTCTGATCTAAGTTAAACTTAGGCAAAGATGTCTAGTACAGTTTCGATAGGTTTTTTCACGCCCTTTCAATTGGTGCTACGCATTTTATCGGAAAGGAAATATTTGACCTTCAAAAATGAAGGTCAAAAATAAATTTCACTTTTTTTGGAAATACGACAGGTTTTTTTTTTTGTTTGTTTTTGGTCTTAAAAGAAAGCCCAGGTTCTTTCCTATAAGACCATGTAGATTAGAAAGTGGGATTCAAATTTTTAATGTATGAAAATAAGCGTTGAGTCCTCCGGTACGCTCGTGACACTGGCGCTAGAGCCCCGCAGAGCACCGTGGTGCCTTCATGGTATTGTTTTTTTTCAAAAGTAATAATATATGCTAGTATATTTGAACGCTCTCTGCACTTTTCAGGGTTGAGACTGCCATGATTTAAATGCCTGCATTACGTGAACTGATGAATTTTGAAAAAATATTTTGAAATTTGGAAATTCTAGTTATGGAATAAGAGGTCGGGTCAAAAAAGTGGTTTTATAGATGGAAAATTCAACTTCTCACACTTGCTCCAAAGTCTTGGAGTCGCATACATTAATGGTCGAATTCGAGACATCCAAACGACAAGCTAAAAATGCGAAAAAGTTAGTTGCTAACAATGGGATTTTAACTCTGCCTACGCCGAAAAGAGGAAGGTCTTTCAGTCTTGAAACTGAAGACCTCGTATCCAAATTTTATGAGCGTGACGACATGAGTCGCTTAATGCCTGGAATGAAGGATTGTGTGTCTCTTCGAGTGAGTGACAAGAAAGTTCTCGTTCAGAAAAGATTGATTTTGTGCAATTCAAATGATTTGTATGCAGAATTCCAGTCATAACATGAAGATATTAAAATAGGCTTCACGAAATTCACACAACTCAGACCGAAACATTGCGTTTTGGCAGGGAGTAGCGGTACCCACACAGTATGCCTTTGTGTTCAACATGAAAACGTGAAGTTAATGCTAAAAGAAATAAACATGCAATATTTAACGAACGATTCAGAGTTAATTTTCAATGGTTATCGCGATTGTTTGAAGTTAACTGTGCCCTGATGCGACAAGTTCCTGCCAATTAGGAGAATGCCAAAATTGCCCGGGTATTACTGAAATTAAAGATAACATGATTGAAGCTTTCGATGAGGACAATTTGGAAGAAATCAAATTTGATTCTTGGCTGCAGACTGTCAAATGTACTTTAAAGACGCTGATGCTGAATGTTGATGAATTTGTGAATGAGCTTTGTGAAGCGTTGCTGAAGCTAAGAACGCATCGAAACTGTACTAGACAACATCTTTTTCATCGCTATTAGAAGAGTTAAAAATTGCCGAAATAGAAGATATCCATGAAAATCCCAAAACTTTTACCCCCTCCCCCTCGGTCAATACTTATCCGAATGACAAAATTTTTTCCCCATATACTACTATCCAATAGCACAACACTTTGACTAAGTTTAACTTAGATCAGACAACTTCGACTTTTTGAGTGTGTACACTTGAGAAATAAATTCATTACCTGAGTTAGGTCTGACTTTACTTACAATGCCTGGGTAATTTGTGAGATGTCAAATAATGAAGTTTAACACGTATTTATAAGAAAAAAGACATTTTTTACATTTTATTCAGAATCTTTGATATTAGATGATTCAAGTTGAAACTTGAATTATTACCTCACACTAATTGAATAGTGGAGAACATGTTGAATATTTAAGAAATAACCGCAACTTTTCAGCATTATTCAAAGACAATATCACTTGAAATGATACTTAATCGCTTAAACAATTATGTCTGTCAACTTGAATTAACTGTCACCTCATACTAATTGAAAAGTTGAAAATAACTTCAAAAATTCGGAAAGTCGCGACTTTCGAACTCTATTCTGAGAGAAAATTGCTAAAAACAATAATAAATTGTTTCAATGATTCATATAAACATCTCTCTATCAATAGAAAATAGTATTTTATGTATAATATACTATTTGTATTTTTTCAACCACAAAAAATCATAATTAGCGCCAAAAGAAAACGCCATAAGAAATAAGTTTTAATTGGCATTCAAAAAAATCAAGATGTTAAGAAACTTCCCATGCATATTCAATTATTTCTCGAAAACTATTAAGGGAGATACTATTTTTATATTTACAGGGCTTTTAAAGCTTATTGTAAACTATATTTAAAAAAGAATTTGAAGAAAATAAAAAAATAAATTTTTTTCACAAATTGAGTTTAAACATTTGTTTTCGGAAAATACAAATTAAAAAAAAAATATTTAGTTGGAAGAAATATATATTTCAAAACGAAGTCTTATTATGAATAATTAAGAAAAAAATACATTTTAATATCTTTGAAATCACCAAAGTAATGGAAGTTTTAAAAAGTAGAAATTGCTAAAATAATGGAGAATATTTATTATACACTTTGCCTGGTTTCTTCTAGGTATTACATATTATCCCTAGGCAATGTGTATAATAGAGAGTATTATGTACTTTGCCTGGCCTCTTTTAGGCATTATATATAATGCCTAGGGATTATATATATTGCCGGATTATATACTTTGCCTGTAACATATACATAACATTGTTATAATCGTGTGCCATAACAATTACAGAACATAAATGTCACACTGTTCTGTAACGCTGTTACTGTAAGGATACGTAACAGTTCTGGAATTCTGTTATATAACTAATATAGAACAGAGTGATAGAACTGTTATGTCACTAAAATGTCACAGGTGTTCCAAGGACGGAACATGAAAATTACATTATTCTGTAACGCCGTTACTGTAAGGATATGTAACAGTTCTAGAATTCTGTGCTGTAACTAATATAGAACAGAGTGATAGAACTGTCATGTCACTAGAATGTCACACGTGTTCCAGGAACGGAACATAAAGGTCACGTTGTTCTGTAGCACTGTAACTGTAAGGATATGTAACAGTTATAGAATTCTGTGGTGTAACTAATATAGAACAGAGTGATAGAACTGTTATGTCACTAGAATGTCACAGGTGTTCCAAGGACGGATCATGAAAATCACATTGATCTGTATCGCTGTTACTGTAAGCCCAGGCGGAGAAATTATATATAGTTTATACATAGTGTGAAGTATTATATATAATAGTCATTTGTTTTATGCACAAAACATATGAAACAAATGAATATTATGTATAATACTTCACACTATGTATAAAATATACATAATTTTTCCGCCTGGGAGGATATGTAACAGTTCTAGAATTCTGTGATTCAACTAATATAGAAGAAAATGATAAAACTGTTATGTCACTAGAATATCACACGTGTTCCAAGAACGAAACATAAAGGTCACATTTTTCTGTAACTCTGTTACTGTATGGAAATGTAACAGTTGTGGAATTCTGTAATGTAACTGATATAGAACAGAGTGATAAAACTGTTATGTCACTAGAATCTCACACGTGTCCCAGGAACGGTATATAAAGGACACATTGTTCTGTAATGCTGTTACTGTAAGGATATGTAACAGTTATAAAATTCGGTAATGTAACTAAAATACAAGAGAGTGATATAAGTGTTACGTCACTAGAATGTCACACGTGTTACATAAATGGAAAATAAAGGGCACATTGTTCTGTAACGATCTTAGATCAGAGTTGTGCCGACGGTTGGGCGCATTCATTTACTTGAAGTGGATAAGAATACGTCGAAAATAGTGGACACTGTCTAAAATAAAAAAATAATTAATTTATTCCTGAGGTTACCCTGACTTTTCCAGTGAAAAAGAATGCCCGAGATTTTGTCATGAACGTTCAAGGGCATCGGCTAGGTACATTCGAGTTAGGTAGTTTAGGTAGGGTTCGAATCTCCAGCGCATGCGATTTTTCAACGGGTTTAAGCGTGTGATTATATGTATAGAGGACCGTGCGTGAAATTGTGTTATTTAAAATTTAAACTAAGTGCAGAAATAATACAAAAAACATTTTTTTGCTACATATCCTTGTACAACTGTTATGGAATTGTTACAGAACGATCACAGAAAAAATTTACATCGTAACACTGTTACACATGCGTTACCGCATTATTATAGAACAATGTTCTTCTGCAACCCTGTTCCTGAATTGTTCTAAAAATCCTTCTTGAAATATAACGCTGTTCCATATTTGTTACAGAACGATTACAAAACAAATTTATATCGTAGCACTGTTACATATGTGTTACGGAACTATTCCAGAACAATGTTCCTTTGTAACCCTGTTCCTGAATTGCTCTAAAAATAATTTTTGAAATACAACGCTGTTCAATAATTGTTACAGAACGAATTTACATCGTAACACTGGTACACATGTATTACGGCATTATTACAGAACAATGTTCCTCTGTAATCCTGTTCCTTAATGGTTCTAAAATACTTTTCGACATATAACGCGGTTTCAGCATTGTTACAGAACGACTACAGAACAAATTTACGTTGTAACACCATTAGATATGTGTTACGTCACTATTACAGAAGAATGTAGCTCTGTAACCATGTTCCTAAACTGTTCTAAAAATACTTTTTCACATATAACGCTGTTCCAGAATACAGTACGATAAAAGAACGAATTTACATCGTAACACTGTTACATATGTGTTACGGCAATATTACAGAACATGGCCATTTTTTAATAAGTTTCCCAAATTGTTCTAATCTTATTTTTTAGATATAACCAGGGACTGGGAGCGAAATGCTGGGTAAACGCTCCAAGCGTTCCTGACGGACTCCTCGCCTGTCCATATTTTCCCAGTCTTAGGAACTTAAGGGGATTTATCAGCGTTCTATAATGGATTGGCAGATTCCGGCCGCACGGTTGAATATTGTCACCTGATATTTTGCATACCTCATCTAAAGACTGTTCTCTTTTGCAGTTCAGTCTCGGTTTTTTGAATTTTTGCTTATATTTAACGTTATAAACAAAAAGAAAAGTGCAATGGAAAAAAAA
>CAKNXH010046365.1:1997-19780 GCA_932178445.1 Andricus quercusramuli
GAAAACTCTGCGCACAATATGCCGGAAAACACTGATGGAGTGAGAAATGGATTGATGGGAGAAAAGAGAATAGAAATGGGGTTTGAGGAAACGAATGGAAAAATGACGAGAATGATGAAGATAGGAAGAAGAAAGGTGAGTATATTTTGCGTTTACAAGAGAAGGAGAAAAGAAGAAGGTTGAAGTGTGATTATGAAATGGGTGCCGAAAAAGGATGACGAATTGATGTTGACATGAGGTGATCTGAATGCTTGAACGGTGGAACAGGGGGGTGAGTAGGGGATATGGTATGAAAAGAGTGAGACTTGCAGGAGAAAATCGGAACACACAGAGGTGTACCAGGAGGATAGGACTCTGTTGGAGATTCTGAGAGAAACAGGATGGTTCATTTGTAATGGAAACTCGGAAGGAATGAAGAAGGCGAGATTAAGTTTGCAGAAAAAGGGGAAACAGTAATGGGCTAAATTCTGGCCAAGGAAAGGATAAGGAGACTGTTACAAAGAATGGAAGTAGGGAACGAAATAGGATAAGATTACTTCCCGGTTATTGCAACGTTGAAATGCGGGGAATGGAGAAGAGAGGAGGGAAGGCAGAGGGGGCAACACAGAAAAAAGCAAAGATGAGCAAATGGCGCGTGAATAAGCTTAAAGAATATACGGAAAGAATGAAAGAAGGGAATGTGGTGATTGAAGATGGGGCAGGCGTGGATGAGATGTTGTTTGAGATGAGGGGACGGGTAGAGAAGATAGTCGAAGAAATGGGGATGAGTGAGGAAGAAAGATGGGAGACAGGAGGATATAGGGATGTGGAATGTGTAAAGAGTAAAGAGCGTTTCTAGTTATCGTTAAAGAATTGGTGTAGAGGAGAGATAGAGGGGAAGGATTAAAATAATAGAAGAAGGGAACAAGAGAAATTACTAGATGTCAAATGACAGGAGGAGAAGGCGAGGTACATGGTGGAAGAAGAGAAAGCAACAAAGGAGTGCAGGTGGTCCGGGATGGTACGTTTCAGAATGGCAGAAGGCATTATTGAGTGTAAATACGTGAAGGGTTCAGAAGAGAAAAGGGAACAAAGAATACATGGGGGAGGAATTTTCCAAAACTGATGCGAGATAAATATGTATACGAAAAATTAGTGTAGCGTGATTTGGAAAAGCTTGAAGAGTAATAGCGAGAGGAAATGGAAGCCCTGGAAGGTATCGAGCACTTGTAGGATAATATGTCAGAGCTAGGGCCGTTCTTAGACACTTATCTATAAATATGATGAATATCCATGATGACAGAACGCATCCTTGTTTTACGCCTTGCATAATATCGAACCAGTCACTCAGTTTCCCATTTACCCTTACACTTGCTTTACTACCTGTATATATTGCTTTTATAGCAGGTAGGAGCCATCCATTGACTACTTCCAAAAGTTTATCTCTATTTACCTTGTCAAATGCCTTTTCTAGGTCAACAAATGCACAGAAAACTTTCTTTTCTACTCTTAAACTTTTTTCTGTGATCTGTCTTGGATTAAATATCTGATCTGTACATGATCTTCCTGGCAGAAATCCACTTTGGACTTCCCATATCTTTTCTCCTGTAATTTTCATTACCCTACGAATAAGTATTTTTGAATATATTTTGCTTACGGAACTTAATAAGCTGATACCTCTTTAATTACTGCAGTTGCTTTTATCTTCCTTTCTTTTGTATATTACTACGATAATTGCTTTTCTCCAGTCGTCTGCGACTTCTCCCATCTCGATACAAAAATTTATCAATTCGCACAACCTGTGAGGTATGTCCTCGCCACCGTATTCAAGCATTTCAGCGCTAATACTGTCTACACCAGCAGCCTTACCGTTTCACAAATTCCTAATTATATCTCTAACCTCAGTGACATTGGTACATTGGACGTTGGTAAATATGAAAATATCTATAATTTAAAGTGTATTTTTAATTGAAGTATATTTACTCCCTTATCAAAATTATTGAAATTGAAATAACTCTTTGTGTCCCATAGATTTTTAGGCCCTGGATCTGAATCGTGAAGTTAAGTCATTCTCTCGCATGAGGAATTTAAGGAAATTCAGGTTGTTGGCTATTTTTGCAGAGTCAAATAGGCCTCATAAGAGCAGCGCAATTCATCCTTTTCCCATTCAAGTTTATAATGTTCATTATAACTACATGAGCCAGTCCAGTAGTGTGGCCTATTCCTTGAATAAAAAAAAAGTCTGGTTAAATCTGAAAAAATGCATGCTTCTTGAGTGCATTAAATAAAATTATAATGGTAAAGTAAACTAGTAAACTAGTAAACTAGTAACTAGTAGTAAACTAGTAAATAGGACTAATTTTAAAGGGTGAATTAAATTTCCTTACGATAACCGTTCATCGTGATTGAATGAGGTGATTTATATTTGTAAGTAAGTAATATTTGTAACAAACGCACATTGCGAATATTTCAGAGTGGCTTCTAAAAAAAACAAGTTAGTGGTCTTTTCCTGGTTACCAAACACTTTTCCAATCAATAAAAATTAAAAAACTAAAACTTCCATACCTGGAATAACATTTAATTTACATTTTGAACACTAAACTACAAAATATAACTCTTCTAATTATTATATTATTATGAGGGTACAGGAGCGGACTGGAATTCACCCAGCGGCCAGCTAAAAGTTTTACAGAGTACCCCGGAAAGCCATTTTACCAGATTTCTTGGAAGATTTTCAGGAAGTTGGGAGAATTTAAGGTATTTAAAATGATTCTGAAGAACTTTAGAGGATATCCAAAAATTATGAATTTTAGGATAATAAAAAAATATATATTTCAAGGGATGTCAAGGAATATTCTCAGATCTCATACAATTCCACAGGATTTCAATAGATAAGATTCCCAAGAATTGAGCGATTTCTAAGGATTTCAATGAACTTCATGCAAGCGGACCAACTTCATGTTCCTTCAAGTCAAAGGTGATGTCAAACTGTCGTATGCTATAATGAATTGTCAAGTTGACAGGGAAGAAAAAGCCGTGAAACGAAGAATATGTGAAAAGTAAGCGAAAACATGAGAGCTTCATGAGAGATAAAAACTTGTTTCATAAAATAAAAATGTATCATTGATGCTTTATAAAATTACTTCCAAAGTGTTTCCCGCTAACTGATACTATACTCTTTTTGCAAACCCTTTTCATATTACATTTATATTATTTTCTTTCGTTAGGAAACTGAAGAAAATAAGTTAAATATTTAACAAAAGGAGTTATAATGGCTATCTACAACAATTGCAATAAGGAGTCGAGTATATTAAAAACAACGATATCCTTTTAGTCTGGTATTGTAATAATAAACGATTGATTTAGTCATGCCTAAGTGGGGACCTAACGTCTTTTGCCATTCGAGGAGATGTAGTTCACCTTTTAACCTTATTGCCCGATATGCAGCACCACCTCCACCTCCTGAAGAGTTTATCCGAGTTTGGAAAAATTATTTGCAAATTTCACAGAGAAGCGTGATAAATGTTTCAATACGAAATATGGTCGAACTAAGAATACCTAGGAACCTCACCTGAGGGGAGCAGATTAGCTGCTTGCAGGTACACGAATGGAGCTAACAACATTACCAGCAGGGACCACGTGGAGGACCTGCTCCTAGCTTCGAAATGTTTTCGAAGAGCATTTTCATGCCCTTCTTCCAGTGAATGGCATTTTTTTGGACTGCCACTCTATTTACGAAATCAACCACACGTGGACCTTGGTCTAGGCATGGTTTGCTCATATTGACTGTTTTCATTCAATGCTATACTTTTAGCTTGTGGAGTAGTTAGAGTATTTATTTACAACGAATTTAGGAGACGACCAGGCTAAGTCCTACGCAGCATCGTGGCGTCAGAGAACCACTCGCAGTATGAAGTTGAATCCTCTGCTAGCCTTACTCTAATCACGGTCGGGGCAACTTACCTTCAACCCTTGAAAGTATCGGACTGGCTGATCGGACATCTGTGTACTTTTCTTACCAAAGCTCTCGCTCGATAGAAGCACACTATAAATTTCCCTATTGCCACACCCTGCGACGTGCACTCACCTGTTCTTCCAGAGATTAACATATTCGGGGTCACATCCAAATATTGCCCTGCATGGTTAGAAAAGCCTTAGTCCAATGAGCCTCTATCACCCTTTTTCCCCGAAGGAATAAGAGAGAAGACAACTTTGTCACTCTGGCCGGATTTGGAGGTTGGATTCGGTACACCGCCAGGGTAGGGCTCTAGGTTGCCCTAGTTCTGTTCCCTCTGCAGTGTTTTGCCAGGGTTCGTTATTATAATAATCCAAGTTTCGACTGCACGCCACATATTGTGATAAACAGTTTCGACTACAGACTATTATTTAAGAATTTTATTTTATTTTTTATGTAGTATTTTTTAAATTGGTATTTTCTCCTAAAAAAAAGGAGTCGAAAAATAAAATTTTTCTGGGAAGGATTATTATTATTATCATGTTGGCCCACATTCCACCCACAGGTACTCTTCAGCTAATACTTCGGTACTAAACACGGTCGCGATACGCGGCAGGTGCTAAGTAGATTCATTGGTGTCAGTCGTTTCGGAATATGATATTCTGCTTGCGCATTCATTTTAATTCACAAGTGTGACCGCTAGCAAGCCCGTCTACAGGAATTCGAAAATCACACTGGAGAGGTCCACAGGGATCCAAAATTCGTCCTGGAGATCGCGTTTATAAGGTTCCAACATTCATCCTGGGTAACCCGTGTATAGGGATCTTACAGTAATACTAGAGATGTTGTATATAGAGATACAAAGATTAATGCTTGAGAGCCCTATAGGGATCTAACATTCATACTGAAGAGCCCATTCGTAGGGATCCATCTTTCTTACAAACGATAGTTCCAATGCCAACGAGTTAGACGAACCATTAAAAATATTAACTAATACATCAGATGGCGAGAGACATAAACAACTTCACACACGCACACGGATACACATATTTACAAAAGAAGAACAATCAAAAATTAAAAATGTGATCATCACAGTCATCAGCCGTACCAGGGGCGCCCGAAGATTTTTGGGAAGCGATCAATGTCTATGTAGATTATTATAATTATATTAGCTTCAGCTAATTTTTTCATCCTGAAAGAGACTTCTTGCTGGATATGTGATCTCCTCGGTCGCATGCTGGCATTATCGGCTATCTGCGTATATGGTCTTGCTTAGACAGGTGATACGTTCGCTGGAGGATGTGGATCTTCTTGCTGATGAAGAGCTTCATATCTCTGTCGGTGTAAAGAGGCTACCTGACCAGTTCAATGCTGAGGGGTGGTATGAGCACATTCGGGGTACATATTGACCGAATGTTCATTCAACCTCAGCAACTAACCATTTCGGGCCGGTGAGCTTACTTGCTAACAGGTAAGGATTTCCCACCTAAGTTGGTCTGATTAATTGAAATTATGTTCTCCGGTTAGTCCAGGGCCACTGCCTGGTCGTCAGCTCGGTCCGAACCTGTGACCACTCCCAACTGAACCATGACCTCCATTCGAGAGAAGCCTATTGTAGGTGGCACTGCGCGATACTGGTGAAGTGACCACGTAATTCGTTGCATTGAGGAATTTGTCCAATGCAACGTGTATTATTATTATTATTATTATTATTGTCTTCTAAGGCTCGACCCTTTGAGTCCCGTAGCACTGAGGATGAAATGTATTGTTCTATTGCTCTACACATAAGTTCTCTTTTAAAAAAACTCTCCTAATGTTGGATAAAATTTGATCGAATCCTATAATAGAATCTGTCGCTACATATAGACATAGAAGACATAGAAGCTGTATTTGCTACTTGACTCAATATTCTATTCTGCTTTGAGTGCTCACTGGGTTAAAAGAGTAAACTCCTTTTTCCTGTTCGCCACTCAAACTAGTTTTCATCGCATTGCTTGTAGGGAGCGCTTACTCGGTTGGAAGAGTGAACTCCTTCGCCCTGCGAGCAGCTCTCGAAGCTTTAGTTGATGCTGATAAAGCGCTGGCCAGCCTTCGAATGCCGTTCTTGCATCGCGCACTAGCAGTGACGCCAACTTTGGCATGTTGATCTACTGCGCTTGCCCGGCGCAGCGGCCCTCATTGGTCGCTGTTGGCGCGCGATTTAAACCGGGTATAATTAACAATTTTTGAAATTAAAGTATATTATTATTGAGAATTGCACATTAATATCAGAAATTACCTAATTTCTAATTTAAGGTTAGAAAAAAATAATAATTCAACACCCTTTTTCATCGAAATATAAATTTATCTTTTGAATTCGAAGAAAATATGCTATTATTGACGAAATATACGCATGAGTATTTTTTTCTAACCTTACATCGCAAATTACATAATTTCTGATATTAATGTGCAATTTATAATAATTATCTACTTTAATTTCAATAATTGGTCATTATACCAGGTTTAAATCGCGCGCCAACAGCGACCAATGAGGGCCGATGCACCGGGCAAGCGCAGTAGCTCAACATGCCAAAGTTGGCGTCACTGCGCACTAGACTCCTTCAGCTCTTTCTGACCAGGCGCTTGCGCTTCTCCACTCCTTCTCTCGCCTGAGCTTGTGGGACCCTCTATGTGGGCCTGGTTTCTGTGGAGCCTGATGCACGAAATTTATTTCACTTGAAAGTTTCTATGCCAGTCGGGTGCCGACCTACCAGTGCTATATTGACTATTTTACAAGTTATCATTGTGAAACTTGTAAATAGTCTGCATCACCTCCAGTAACATAACTTATCTACATTGTGTTTCTTCAAAATGAAAATATATTCATTATTTATACACCTAATATATTTTATCTCACTTGCTCCACGTTGAAACTAATACTAGACTGGTAACAGAGATGACATAGGAAATCATAAGTAATCAATTCATTATTACTGTTTTTTTAATCTTTATTACTTCATTATATTATCATTTTTTCATTCTATCGTAACGTCTTGCGTTGAATTTAATGTACGTATACATCTGGTTAGGTGCGCATAATATATTTATGTTTAATTCACAATTGGCACCTAGTTCGCCCATCGATTGTACATACGGGTTTAGGTAATAAAGTGTGATACAACAGGAGGGTTTTTTTTCAATAAAAAACAATTTAGTTTATTTCGGGATTATTTATTATCATTCCATAGAATAATTCTTTAAAATGAATGTTTTTCAGATTATTGTCTTCAAATTTTGGCCGCAGCCACGTCTCATTTCGTCCATCCTGAGAGTCCAATTTTCGATGACTCGTCGAGCACTTCAAACTGTATCTGGTGAATAACACGAGTAATGTTGGATTCCAATGCCTCAAGTGTAGCTGGCTTATCTACGTAGACTTTCGACTTAACGTAGCCCCAAAGGAAGAAGTTTAAAGACGTGATATCACACGATCTTGGTGGCCAATTAACCGGACCGAAACGTGAAATTAACTGCTCACTGAAGCGCTGTTTAAAGCACTCGATGTAACATACACAAAATCACATACACGAGACACTAAGCTGCTTGAGGCTTTAATTTAATTCAGGCGTTCTAAATTAGGATCTCAAATCGATGTCGTTTGCGATGTCATTCGGATATATGGAATTTCGCAACAGAACGAATTATAAACACCTGACTTAATCAAGGTACAATGTCAATTTATAGAGAAAAACCCCTTTCAAAACTTCAATTGTACGCTTGATTGATACAAATTATACTGGATGAAGACTATAGAAGAATAAGATGATTGGAATGCCAAAACAGCAATCACCTTGAAACTCTTTAAATTCTGCCAGTATTTTATAGAGCGTTCGTAGTTGCGAATATAAGTTCACTGATTTTGAGAGCTGAGTGAAATCGCTAGTGATGGGTCATCGAATATTTGAAAGCAGTGCGGTGGAAGAATACCGATCGGGCGAGAGAAATGCAATTTGGCAAAATATGACCAAGTGCTCGCCCACAGGTGTTCGATGGCTAAAAGCAGGCCTCTCCCACCCACTAAATCAGAGGTAATGACTCTAAATGAAATAGATTAAAAAATCAATCTATAAGTTGATCGCGTCGTGAATACATCAGTTTTTCATTTAACTCGATCGCTTCGCGCAAACAACAAGAAAGATTCCGTTGGCATTGACTTCGAGTTTGTATTCGTTAGAGCCTTTTCATGTTTTTAACCCCGGTTCGGAAGTTAATCTAAAATCACAAAAATTGAAAAGAAGTAACCAGTTTAATCCGTTCCCGATATTAGTTTTCCCTTCTTTCTCTTTCATTTACTGATATTCTTTCCTGGATAAAAATAAATGAAGAACAGACAAATAAAAGAGCGAGTCAGTTTTTAAATCGGTTCTGAGCATCATAAAAAACTCTCTGTAACGCGGGAAGTAAGAACCCCCGGAGGTCGGGGAAAAAGCCTGCGGTTAGATTGTTATTTTTAAATCGGTTCTCCTATTCTCACTTATCCGAGGATAACAATTAAATTATTCAAAGGTGAAGTGAAAAGACAATAAGATTCGATAAGTTCTATACATACATAGTTAAAAGTTTGTCATGAGGAGAACCGCAGGATTTCGCCTGGAGCGGGTGCTAATCTGAAAAATTGCACCCCCTCCCAGCGAAATCGCCGTAAAATTTCAGCTGTAACCACGTCTCACGACCGTGAGATAGGTAGTTACAGTCTGCGATGAATTCAATACGATGAGCCGGCAAAAGTCTCGTGCACCCTGAGGACACGGAGCGACCCAAAGATGACTGCCGTAAAGATCTTATACAGTGTGTTCAGACAAGTTATTGGCCTGTAATTATTAGGGTCAGCTAAGTTGCCCGTCTTCGGCAGGAGCACTGTGCGCCCTTCCAGCAACCACTCCGGAATAGGCTCTTCCGACTTAAGATATAAGGTGAAAATTCGGGCCAGATGCTGGTGGTTTGAAGGAAACTTCTTCCACCAGAAGGTCTTGAAACAATCTGGACCGGGAGCGAAATAGTTCTTCATGCCTCTTAATACGTTTTTCACCTCCTCGGTAGTGATAGGTGGGCATTCCTCCTCAGCTGTTACGAGGGCATTGCACAGCTCCTTGAAGCTATTTATGTTCTTCGAGTCTTCTTGAAGTGGATGTTGGACCTCGTAGACTTCTTCCCGACATGCTTCGACCTCCTCTGGCTTGGGCGGATGGTTGACAGTAACTGGAGGGTCTTGGAAGATTCGAGATGGGTCAGACAAAAACTGTTGATTTTCTCTGACCCACGTCTCCCTCCGCTTCAGATTTCTCTTAGCGTTAGAGAGTACTCGTATTCTGTCAACAATATGCTGCCTGATGGTAGCTTTGGCTTGTTGATTGTGTGATGACGGATCCGCAGTTCGCGCGCAAACTTTCGAACCTTGGCAGTGAAAGTCCTGCCAGATTTTATGTAGTCAATTACACACTGAATGCAGGACGCGTACTGTCTTGCCCAGCCTATCTTTGTGCTGAGGTGATGTATTCGCCTTTTGGTCTTATGATCAACCGTTGATTTTGTTTTACGGTTTGCATCTGCCAAAGTTCTCGCTGCACTGTATACACCACAATTAATAGTCCAGAGGTCCGATTCTTGGGAAAAATCTTCACGAAGCTCATCATCCAATTCAGTCAGATCTTTGGGCTTGGGAGAAACCTGAATGTTGATGTTTCTCCGAGTCCTGAAGCATCGTTCTCCGTCTATTGGATGCCTGTTCGCGGTTGCTCTCAGTGTCACCACTCTTTCTCTGTTGCCGGCTTGTTCTGGTTGCCAGTCCATCGCATTGACTCCGTCTTGATTGGCTCCCCCAAATATAGGGTAGTCAAAATTGTTGTCCCACCCATTGTCGGGAGCCCTGTGCGTTCGATTGTTTTGAACCGCTCTTACTACAACTATGTTTGGTGTTGTCATTGTTGTACCCGCGAGCAGCTAGGGAAAGGGTTCGTCCATCCTTGTAGAGCCCCACGTGCAAGGATAAGGCTAATACTCTGAGAGGTCGCCCGGTATCGCAGGTCACCGTTTGAGACACCTCACCCAGGTGTCATTCAGCTTTCGGCACGGTTCTAACGCCTTCGCTTAGGGGTTATTCCTTCGGGACCATCCCTGGACAATTGTCCGCGACTGCTTATTCATTATCCGCAACCCGAGGACGCGTTCCGTAGCTTGGTCATAGGCCCTTTGGTTTGATTCCCAAGGAACCAAAACCGAAAATATATGTATATGTATATCATGAGCCAATAAATAAGCCTAACCTGTTAAATAACACAAAATTGTACTCACATGAATTTACCCAATGAATGAAATCCAAGCATCAGAATTTCCTAAGCAAAAAATTATAAAAACCTTGGAACAATAAGGTAGAAAGGAGACCCGTAAATTATCAATACCCTTATAAAAGTGTATTATTCATTTTAGAAACTTTGATGAATTCATTATTTATTAGGTAAACATTTACTTAATGAATGAAATTCTCGAAAATAACAAATGTGTTAGAGTTGTGCATTTTTTTCTAATGAAAAAAATATTTTGCGAAAACAAGGTCGCACAATGGTTCCTTTCAATGTGTATAGGTTGCCCAATGACCTTACATAAATAATTCTATTTAATTGCTTTTGCTTGTCTTAATATATATGATATGAAATACTATTTCATCCATGTAAAGCTAGCATATGGACAATTTTCATGAACGTAGCAATTTTTGGTGAGAGGCGTTCAGCAAATTCCAAGCAAATAAAAACGGTGATTGGAATCATGTGTTTCACTTTAGTAATTTTTACTAATTCTGTTGGTGAATATGAGAATATAATCTGTTATTTGAACTGTATTTTTAATTGCAATATGTTTATTTCCTATTCAAAGAAGGTAAAATGAAGATAACTCTTTGTCTCCCAACAATTTCACGGCAAGCATTTTCATTTTTGAATTTTGCGGCGTCCTTGTTATATTTGATTCAAAAAATCGTTTTGTTGATTTCTCGAAAACTTAACCATGCAATCTCAGAAAATTGCTCTTATTAAGATTTTTTTCATATTATTTTTCATGTTTGAAACGGAAGCATATGGATTCTACAAAGCTTCGACTATATCACGTTGTCGGTGCATGGGTAGTGCGAAAATGGTGACATCTTTCTGCTTTTTAAGTACAAAAACATTTTTAAAACTTGCAATGGTATTTCATCTATTGACGATTTTTCAGTAGCTCAGAAAACAATATAATTTCCCAATTTTGCGGTTAAGTTGGCCAAGGTTACATACAGGCGGATCATAGCAGATTAGTTCTAGCTTCATTCCAACCCCAAATTTTGGACAACATATTATTTCCCGCCAGATTACAAAATGGAAAATAAAGAAAAGACGTACAAATAGTTGAGAAAAATGATTTAGAGTTCATCATTAAAGATAGGAGTTAAATAAAATTTTCTGTGAAGAAAGAAACGTCCGGGGAGTTAAAAAGCGTTCCTTTTTCATGGAAACGGTTATTTCATTTCAAATTCAAGAATATCCATATTGTTTTAGTGAAATAAAAACATTTACACAGTTTCATTATTCAATTGGGTTGGCACGATACATGAACACAATTTCTTTGAAAAAAGTCACGAACTAGGAATCCAGTCGAAAATGAAAAAAAAATCGTAAAATATTGATGGATCTTCATAAATAATATATAAATTATGAGAAGAAATTGGCAGTGACGGCGGTAAGCATCCTTAGAGCTGCGAATTTATCGTGAATAAACAAAAATAAGATTTTAATTTTTCTCTTCAAGTTCGAACGTTTTAGAAAATGTTCGTGAAAAAGTCTGAAATTTGTTCATATAGTTCTTAAAAAATTAAACTCAATATTTAATTTTTTTCTTGCGTCCGAAACCTGTGTAACAACAAGTTCGTGACCTTCTTTATCAACACCTTTTTCCGTATAGATTTCTGGTTTGCGGATGGTAAAATGAAATCTCTTGTTAGAACTGATCAAAATTACTGAAATGAGAATCTCGGATTTAAAAAACTATAAGTTATTTAGCATAATTGATAGTCAATAAATTAATCAATTTCCTACTTACACTTTCTGTTTTCAGAATCGGCTTGGCCACATAGGGAAGGCACCATTCATCCTCTTTCGATTCAAGTTTATAATATTCATTATATTCCGAGTTTCGTTCGAGAGATTTAACTATGTAGTACCGCTAGTCCACGCACGGTGTCGCCACGATCTTCAGCTCAATAAGACGAATTACCTCCGCCTATACGCTCCCCTCGCCCCTAGTCATCATAACGTTCTTTCGTGCGTGATGCGCCACATCGTCAGTGTAATTTTCTTAGATTAAAAGTGAGTGAATTTATAGTTTAATAATGGGAAAATCATCGCACAAGAGGAGGCACAGATCCAGGTCTCGTTCTCGATCTCGACCTCATACTAACGAGGTGAAGGAACTACAAAAAGAGTTGAGAAAATTGAAAGAGGAAATTCGAAGCGGCGGCCATTTGCGATTGCCAGTCATGGAACGTGCAGATCATTCGGAGAAATCTATTGAGCAGCTTGCCGGCAGGCGATATTATGAAAGTGAACCCTACAGACGAGAAAATTCTCGTAAGTATAATTAATTGTATTCAGGGCGGTAGGCTCATTATAGGTATGAGATAAACCGTGCCAATTATTAGGCAGTGCCCCCTCACGAGGTGAGGGACATACCGTGCTTTTATGGTGACAGGCCCTCAGCGAGCTGTGGGATAGGTCACGCAATGCGATCGGTAAGGCTGATACCGTCCTTATTCTACTCTGGTCCTTTTTTTCTGTTTATCACAGAGAGTTTCACTTCATCAGAGAGGTCTCTGTCAGATAAGGAAATGTCTGGAGATGAGAGAGAGGTTAAGGATCCAGATACAGAGCAGAAAGAAAAACAAGATAACAATGAGGATGTTTTGGAAACAGACCCTCTGGACGAGGAGACACTAGAGCTTCTCGGTGATGAGGTGTTGTCCTCTGATAATAATGATTTTTTGCTACATCCAGAAATTGGGGATCGCTGGCAAGCTTGGTTACAGGTCGGGCTGAAAAAAGAGGAAAAACCGGATTTACTTAAAAGATATTCGCGCAAGGGTAATTATCATCTCGAAGCACCGGAGCTCAACCCGCAAGTTGAAGCATCAGTTAACGAATTTGTTAAGAAAAGAGATAGATTTTTTACTGCCGATCAAAATACTTTGGGTTCGGCAATGTCTGCCTTGGGTATAGGCCTATCTGTACTGCTTCGCAACAAAAATGACAACGAGCACAGAGCTGAGGCTGTAAAGCCCTTGTTGGATGCAGCTAAATTTTTATCAGAGTCATTTTTTCAGTTGAGTAAGACTAGGAAGGTGTTTGTTTATCCAAGCCTGGATCGCAAGGCCAAGGACCTTCTTGAAAGAGCAAAAACGGATTCCTTTTTGTTCGGGAAAGAGTTATCGACTAGACTAAAGACAGAAAAGTCAATGGAAAAGGTCGGATTGACTTTAAAGCCACAACAAATTGTAAAGAAGATACTGACAAAGTCTCCGACGACGGGAAACTGGAAAGCCCCGCCTGAAAAGAGCCAGCGGTTTTCTCAGGCGGGTTACAGGCCTAGAGGTGTCTATAGAGGATCACAGCGCGGGAGATATCAATTGGAGAGAGGTCAGAGCCATGTTCATCGTCCTCAGGGAAAAGTTTCAACTCGGGACAACTTGAATCAGGTGACACAGAAACATTAGTGGTAAGTCGTATAGCGGGCAGGCCTAAAAAATTCCGAAGCGCCTGGTCTGATATATCGAAGGACATGGTTGTACTGAATTGTATAAACGGAAATTGAAGAATGTACTTCGTGTGTTGGCCAGTTTTTGTCCAGTTATTTTCTAGTTGACAGATCGAACGGTTCTAAAAGATATATTTCAAATCTAAAGAAGTTAAACGAATTGACGTGACAGAAAGTATTTGAGATTTTCTTGGAAAGGGCAGTTATTTGAATTTACTTGTTTGCCATTTGGCTTATGCACAGCACCCTGGGTCTTTACAAAAGTTTTAAAACCTGTTGTAAATTTATTAATAATGGCAAGCTTTATGTCAGTGGTTTATCTCGATGACTGGTTATGTTTATTCACAGATTAACCTTTCTTGTGTAAAATATATTCAAAGAACAACAGAGGTGCTTGAAAATTTAGGATTTGTTATTAATTACGACAAAAGTAATTTAATTCCGAGCCAGACTTGTCAATTTTTAGGTTTTGTTATCGACTCTTCAAAAATGACTCTCGAGCTACCTGAGAAAAAGAAGCGAAAGATAATTGCTAAGATTAGTGATTTTGAAGACAAAGGTAAATGTCGCATGCGGGAATTCGCCCAGCTAATAGGGACTCTATCGGCGTCTTGTCCAGCTGTAAGGTATGGGTGGTTACATACGAAGTCTTTCGAACGGCATCGATATTTAGCTTTACTGAATAGTAAGGATGATTTTGAGGGAAAAATGTTTCTAAGAACCTCCTTACAATCTGAATTTAAATGGTGGATGAATGTTATACCGAGAGCGTTTAATCCAATTAGGTCAGGCCAGTACTACATGGAAATTTTTTCAGATGCTTCCACGTCAGGATGGGGGGCTTACTGTAAAAGCGAATTAACGTTTGGTTTTTGGACTCAGTAAGAGAGGACGCAACATATTAATTACCTTGAGCTGGTGGCAGCTTTTTTCGGTCTCAAATGTTTCGCCAAAGATTTATCAGGGCGCGCGTTACTGTTAAGAATTGACAATACGACAGCAATTTCCTATATAAACCGTATGGGTGGTGTCAAATACCCTAAGCTTAACGAAATAACATGTAGTATTTGGAGTTGGTGTGAAGAGAGGGAAATTTGGTTGTTTGCTTCTTACATTGCGTCAAAAGAGAATGTCGAAGCTGACAGTGGATCGCGTGTAAAGAATCTGGATACAAAATGGGAATTGTCAAGGGCAGCCTTTTTACAGATAGTTCGAGCTTTCGGTGCTCCGTCCATAGACCTATTTGCATCAAGTTGTAATACTAAATGTAGTCAATACTGTTCCTGGCATCGAGACCCAGATGCGTTAGCAGTAGACGCGTTCACATCAGATTGGAAGAATCTAAATTTTTATGCTTTTCCTCCATTTTCTATGATACTTAAAGTTGTGAGAAAAATTATTTCTGACCAGGCGCAAGGAATTATAGTTTTTCCAAAATGGTGCACTCAACCATGGTACCCATTATTGGCCCCTCCTTTTATTGAGTCTCCGATTATTCTTCAACCTTCCACTGACTTGCTTTTTTCTCCATGCAGATCCCGTCCACATCCATTACTCGGGTCTCTAGTGTTGATGGCAGGCAAAGTATCAGGGAAGCGTTTCGCAGAAGGAACATTCCTGACCAATCAATAGATATTATGGTCTCGTCTTCAGTTGAGTCAAAAATCAAGCAATATACGGGTGCCATTAAACAGTGGTGTGAATTTTATTCCAGGTGCGAAGTAGATCCGTATGAAGCTAAGGAAAGTCAAGCACTGTCATGGTTAACGGAACGTTTTGAAGCCGGAGCTCTGTATGGAACTCTCAATAATTGTCGAGCAGTTTTGGGTCTTTCAGTTGGGGATAGAGTGTCACAGAGTCCCATGGTGACGCGTTTTTTTTAAGCGCGTGTTTCATATGAGACCAGCTAAACCAAGATATAAAGATACTTGGGATGTGACTCCTGTTTTAGAGGGTGTTGCTGTTTTATTTCCGTTAAATGCCCTTTCACTAGTTCAGCTTACGAATCACTTAGTTATTCTTTTAGCGTTAGCTACGGCACAAAGAATGCACTTTTGCAGCAATAAAACTTAAAAATATATCTGAGAACGAAACAGGTGTGATAATTAGGATTGACAGTTTAATCAAAACGTCGCGCCCGGGAACAAATCAGCCACTTTTGTTACTTCCTAGGTTTACAGAGAAACCAGAATTGTGCGTAGCAAGTACACTTCAAGCTTATTTAGAGAGAACAAAGGTGATAAGAGGCAATACCGATGATTTGTTAATAACAACTAGAAAACCTTACGGGGCGGCGAACGCTCAAACAATTGCGAGATGGGTTGAAGCCTTTATGGCAGTCGCGGTGTTGGTGCTAAGTATAAAGCACACAGCACGAGACATGCGGTGACCTCTGCAGGATTAAAGAAAAGTATTGATATTAACATTATAAAAAGCACAGCAGGTTGGTCAAAAGAATCTCTCACCTTTGCCAAATTTTATAATCGACCAATTGTTCAAACTAAAAGTAATTTTGCAGAAGTTGTGTTGTTGCAAAATTAATTGATTATACTCGTATGTATTTTAGTTTTTATTATAATTTGAAGTTCATACATATGTAATTCGAATAGTAGTAAAGTTTTGAATAAATAAATAGCTGGAATGTTATGTATCTCTAAACATCTACATAGTAAAATATCTCGAACGGAACTCGGAATATAAATAATTGATCAAATGAACTTACCTGTTGTGAAGTTCGATCATAATTATATGTAGCGTTTCGTTCGAGAGATGTTCCCACCCTTTACAATATTGATTGGGATCCAATAATATTTTATCCCACCCTTTTTGTTTTTGGATTTTTTAATGAATCGAACTTTAAACTATATGATGACTAGGGGCGAGGGGAGCGCATAGGCGGAGGTAATTCGTCTTATTTAGCTGAAGATCGTGGCGACACTGCAGTGGACTAGCGGTACTACATAGTTGAATCTCTCGAACGAAACTCTACATATAATTATGATCGAACTTCACAACAGGTAAGTTCATTTGATCAATTAATAATGTCGAAAGTTTGAAGAATCCAGGTACCCGTATGCATTTACGACCAGATTTTTATTTTATGGGAACAGATGAGGACTACAAGTACATTATTGGGATAATTATACCCGCAATTCCTATATTTGGAACTTTATAGCCATTGTTGGCTCGCAGATAAGATCTACACAATCAGTTAGGAAGAGTTAAAATACGCATAGATGCCGACATTGCCAACGTGACTGTACCAATACATGAATGGGATCATCTCAATTACCTGTTTGGCCAGAAATTCGGATCAAAACACATTGTTTCTTTCGAGGTATATGGGCCTACCCAGTAAGCTAGCCAATTTTTTGAAATAAAAAAAACATTCTTGTCAAACCTAAATGTATGCACGCTGTTTGGGTATAATTCATTGTGAAAACACTGATAGATAGATAAACGTTTATTTTTCAGCCTGCTGGCCTTAAAAAATTGACTTGCTTACACTTCCATTTTTACAGAATTTTCTTAAAACTAGCCCTTGAAGACTAACATCCATCCATTCCTTATCTCTAAGTCGCACGCTTTTATCGCCTTGCCTTTCTCGCTTCGCCTCGCCTCGCACGCATGTCCCTACTTTTTCGCATTACCTCGCTTTCCAACCTCTGTTTTCGCTCTAATACCTACTACTTATCTACTATTTACAATATTCACATGTTACTTATATCTACTTTCTCTCCTATTTACAATCTTTCCGTCTCCATTCCTCTTCCTCCTTCCTTCTCTTCATCTTCATCTTATCCAACACTCCCTTCACCCATGCTACTGCCTTTTTTTCCCCCTTTTCATGCAACAATACCTCCATGCTTATCTCACTTCTTTCTACCTCCACGCACTCCTTCAACCAGGGCTCCACTCTTGCATCCCCCTTTCCACACAGTTCACACATCCTCTTCTCCCGCGAGAGCCAAAACCTATTGAAACCCTCCATGCACCCACACCTCATCCTCGCTATAAGCTCCTGACTTCCTTTCTC
>CAKNXH010046367.1:0-13836 GCA_932178445.1 Andricus quercusramuli
AACTGCAGTAATTACAGAGGTATCAGCCTACTAAGTACCGTAAGTAAAATATACTCAAAAATACTTATTCGTAGGGTAATGGAAATTACAGAAGAGAAGATATGGGAAGTCCAAAGTGGATTTATGCCAGAAAGATCATGTACAGATCAGATATTTAGCCTAAGACAGATCACAGAAAAAAGCTTGAGAGTAGGAAAGAAAGTTTTCTGTGCATTTATTGACCTAGAAAAAGCTTTCGACACGGTAAATAGAAGTAAACTTTGGGAAGTCCTTAAAGAGTATGGAGTGAATGGAGGGCTCCTACAAGCAATAAAAACAATATATACGGGTAGTAAAGCAAGTGTAAGGGTAAATGGGAAACTGAGTGACTGGTTCGATATAATGCAAGGCGTGAAACAAGGATGCGTTATGTCCTCGTGGCTATTTATCATATTCATGGATAAGTGTCTAAGAACTGCCCTCTTCAACGAAAAAGGTATAGATCTCGAAACCGTCAAAGTACGTGGGTTGGCTTTCGCAGATGACAAGATTATTATGGCAGAATCAGTCGAAGACTTGCAAAGAATGTTGAATAAACTTAACACAAGCATGAAGAACATGGACCTCAAAATTAACGTGAATAAAACGAAAGTCATGGTTTTTGAGGGAAAAAGTGAGTAAACAATATGCAACATTGTCCTAAATGATGTGAGATTAGAACAAGTTGACAAGTACGTATATCTAGGTAGTCTATTCACTAGCGACGGAAAAATAGATGGGGAATTAGATAGGCGCATAAATAAGGGTAAGCAGGTTATCGGTAGAGCAGGATCCATCCTCACGAATAAAAACATATCAAAAAAAACTAAAATGGCCATACATAATTCCATATTCGTACCAACTGTACTATACGGTAGCGAGGCATGGACCTGTCAAGAAAAGGACAGGAGAAAAATCAACGCGATCGGCATGAAACCTCTGCGCATAATATGCGGAAAAACACTGATGGACAAAGTCCGAAACGGGATAATCCTCAAAGAATGTGGTACAGGAGACACGCTAGTTGACATATGGGAAAGAAATCAGTTAAGATGGTTCGGACATCTTGAAAGAATGAAAGATGAACGACTGACGAAGCAAGTATATAAAGGTAAAGTAAATGGCAGAATGCCCAGAGGTAGACCGCCGAAAGAATGGTTAGAATCTGTAAATGAGACATTGATCCGAAGAGACATAAGAAGTCATAGGAACAGAAGAGCTTGCATGAAGAAATGCATGGACGTAAATGAAGCTAGAGTAGTATGCCAGGACAGAAATGTGTGGCGACAAATAGTTTATAAGCAGAGTGACAATAGAGTGAATGATGCCTGAAACAAAGACCTTGGATACTAATGGGCCCAAGTGGGGAACCATACATAACAATTTTGTGAGGCTCCTCACTTGGGGTGATCGCTAGAGAGATTGATCAGCAACCTGGGTCGGAGCAGTGTTGCGGAGTGAACGTGTTATTTGAATAAATAACACGAAAACTCCAGATCAATCTAAAATATCTATACCATAACACATATACCTATATACCTATCTACCTTATATCATATAACGACCTACTTTACACCTATATACCTATCCCACTACTTTCCAACCGAGTAAGTCACGCCTACCCCGAAAGGGAAATGGCTTAATGGTATAATAATAACTTGGTTTCTTATAATTAAATTTACTTTCTCAGTTTATTTTGAAATTACTATTTTTATTATTATTATCAGCTTAGGGATCCGAAATACCGATATGAGGTGCCACTGGCGACTATCGTCCTTCATTTTTAAAGCCTTGAGTCACCAGAGGCTGGGTGGAACTGCACCCATAGTGAAGTAGTGACGCCAAGTGAGGCAAGACCTAACTTAATATTTATATTTGATGATGTGGCATGTGAGAAGCAAGATAATTTTACAGCCTTTTTTGCCATGGGCCGCCACAAGAACATTGATTATGTCAGACTTATGCTCGAATTCCAAAGCATTTAATATTTAATAATGTTAATTTGTTGGTATTATTCAAACAAGATGAAATTAATCCTAAACATATATATGATGATCATGTGAATACTGACATGTCTTATGCTGAATTTAAAGAATTATGTTTAACTTGTTATAATAAAAATAAGTATGGTTTTGTAGTAATTGATAAAAATAATGATATGAGTCAAGGTAGATATAGAAAAATTGCTAAGGATAGTGCAGCCATTCGAAAAAAAACATAGAATGATAACATTAGGCAAAGAATCCCCTGAACAAACCTTATGTGATGCTTTCAAGCCAATTGTTACACCATTTGAGAAAATAGTTGATGATTTTGAAAATGTTAAGTAACTTAATTCAGTTAAGGAAGACGTGAAGAATAAAGACTTTACACAGGATTATTTCCCATGAGAAAGAAAAAGTGAAGGAGAAATAAATGGAGAGGAGGAGGAGCAGGAGGAAAATGAGCAAAGTGATTACCATAAATCTTCATTCAAATGAGCTATTGGATCAAAATCATTCAAAAATACGCGAGATTAAGATCAATCAAGTGCTTCTACTTCATGGAATGAAATAGCAAGTAATTATCTTCTTGTGTTGGGGGAGTGAAATAAATATTCAGATAATACATACGGTGTTCGAAAATGATCTAAAAATAGGTTAATGATCAGTAACACACCGATAAGTTTTACTCAAAATTATTTTAATGTAGGTGATGAGAAGAACCCAAATAGTGAATGTTTGCTTGAACTTTCATATAAAAGGAGCCTACTTATATAATTATAGATGATCTTGACCTCGAAAGTTATGAACAGATCATAATTTCAACGAATGCATATCAGAAACATTGCAGAGCTGATCAAGCTGTCCGTGAGAATAAATCTTCCAAATAAACAAATTTTATAGAAAAAATTGTACTTGAATCTCCTTCTAAACCTAAAAAAAAGTAAAAGTTCTGTATTGGGGAAAGGATTAATACTAAAATATATGATTGATAATGAGGGTAGTAAA
Source organism: Andricus quercusramuli (assembly GCA_932178445.1). Classification (NCBI taxonomy): domain Eukaryota; kingdom Metazoa; phylum Arthropoda; class Insecta; order Hymenoptera; family Cynipidae; genus Andricus; species Andricus quercusramuli. Next base: position 3,009 of record CAKNXH010046367.1, read on the forward strand.
TTAGATTATGCTTATTGGGATTACCCAAATGAATGAGTGGTTCGATTACGTTTACTATTAGCGTCTCAAGAAGCTGGAAATCACTGTCATGCAAATGAAAGTATATCTATTATTGAGAAATTATGGAAAGTTGAAATTATTTATTAATTAGTGTTTCATCGATATGAGTATCATTTCCACGACAGTATCAGCCTCTGGTCACTTAATGCTTAAAAAATGAAGGAAGATGGTCGTTAGTGGCACCTCACAGCGGTATTTCGGATCCCTAAGATGATAATAATATTAATTTAAAAATATAACCCAACAGGTAACTTGAATTATGAGAAAACAAGAACTAACAAATAAATATGAATAAATAATGATTAGAATAATTATTTATGAATTTATAATTATTTTTCTCTTGGGTTTTCAATGAAATTGTGTTTTATAATGAACTGACAGTAAAATCATAAGACAATATTTTGAAGTTTGAAGTGGTATTCATTTTAAACTTTGACCAACATTTACCATTTACCATGATTTACCATCATTTCTGAATTGTGAAAAAATTGCTCTCCAGCTCAGCTGGGAACCGAACCCAGGTCTTCCAGATTGCCGGTCTGGTGCTCTACCCACTAAGCTACTGAGAGACGTGAGAAATTTTTTCACAATCCCTACAAGTTGAATTCCGACGTCATTCCTTCACTTGTAAGATTTTATTTTCCAACATTCGAATGTTTTATATTTTTGGATGTTATGGTTTTCACCAGATAAATTGTATTAATAATTTTCATGTTGATTGTTTTTTTGTCTACTGGTCTAAATATAGCACCAGACCGGCAATCTGGAAGACCTGGGTTCGGTTCCCAGCTGAGCTAGAGAGCCATTTTTCCACAATTTAGAGAATAAATCAATATTGAAAAATATTGAAATTAATTATTAATTAATTAATATTGAAATATTGAAAAATATTGATTTAGACCAGTAGACAAAGAAACAATCAACATCAAAATTATTAATACAATTTATCTGGTCAAAACCATAATATCAAAAAATATAAAAAATTCGAATGTTGGAAAATAAAATTTTACAAGTTAAGGAATGACGTCGGAATTCAACTTGTAGGGATTGTGAAGAAATTTCTCTCGTCTCTCAGTAGCTTAGTGGATAGAGCACCAGACCGGCAATCTGGAAGACCTGGGTTCGGTTCCCAGCTGAGCTAGAGAGCACTTTTTTCACAATTTAGAGAATAAATCAATATTGAAAAATATTGATTTAGACCAGTAGACAAAAAAACAATCAACATCAAAATTATTAATCCTGTATCTGGTTGTTTTCATGAGTAGAAATTAACTAAAGTGAAATACCCAGATATTTATTTGGTGGAAAATGTACTTCGAAAGAAAGGAAATGAAATGTATGTAAAATTTTAAGGATTTGATAATCACCATAATAGTTCGATTGACAAGTTTAGTATATAATTAATATGTAAGAAATTTGTGTACTCATTATTTTTCGTAAATAAAATTTTTGTTCACTATTTGATCCGATTTCAATCCCTCTTGATTCCCTAATAATAATAAAGCTCATGCTTACTTTCTAGGACAGAAGGAGCAGAAGCGGATGACGTACACGTTCCAGTTGCTTCGTGATTGGTTGCCTTAAGGAACCATGATCGTAGCTTTCGGAGCCTACAACTTCTCTAAAAAGAGTGATAATTATAATTATAATTATACCTAGAACAATGGCATGGAAAAAATACATGTATACATATTTTTTGTATACAGAACTATTTTCTAACATTGTTAATTCATACAACTTTTGTCAAACTTTTAACCTTAAATATTCCATCTTAAATGTGACAATTTTCAGACAAAACTATGAAAATACCCGCATAAAGTTCTATATCCAGCTTTATTTTCAATAATTGATATTTTTTTACAATAAAATACCAAACTTCTTTTTCAGTATACACAACGTTCTTCTTGCCCCAAAGTGACTCAGCTACAGTATTAATAATCATATCCAATATAGTTGCATATGATTCTATTCACAAATCATAGGAACAATGTTCTAGACAATTTTTAAGTTCACAGAGTATCGCAAAAGTTGTTTCTCGCAAAAGAAATGGGTATTACGAATCACTTGTTCCTGTTTGTTGTAATGAAATAACATTTTCACCGGAATACAGTCCGAAACGTAATTGAAAATTCTCACATTCAATTAAACTACAATTCAGATTACATTGCTCACCATTGAAAAATAACTCAAAAACTGTAAAGAAAATTTTAAACACTTCCCAGCCTTCTTAGCTGAGAACTGTGCAACTTCGACAATGACTGCTAATGAATTTGATACATGATGATAAATTTCCATCTTTATCAACATCCAGTCCAATGACAGCTTGCTTCGTAAACGATGGATCCAAATTATATGTGGTTGCCATCACCATTTGACTTTTAGGGATTTATAGCATATTGATTATTCATACATCAACCTCATTCACACCTGTAGAAACGAATTCAATCTGACTGAATTTCCCCCCTAGATATTTTATGAAAACCTCCTTCTTAGCAGCCTCTTTTTTCAAATCTTCATGCAATGTCGAATTTTCATCAAAGACTTAAACCATTCATTGAGGTGGAAACACAATGTAGCTATTTTCAATTTCAGCAACAATCCTAGGTTCGTATTTGGTTTCAACTCGCCTCAGATTGGAAATTTGATAAATGCCTCCAACAGTAAGATCCGTCAGCTTCTTTGTTGGCACCACATTAGCAGCTTTATTCGATTTTGAAAAATCCATTTCTTTCACTTAGATTCACGGACGCAAACTTTTTCAATAAAAAATTAAACTCAGATATTTTCTTAATTAAATTCTTTAATTCTTGAATATTCTTCAAATTTTCACTTAGCCAAATTCGTAGTTCACTTTGTTTTTCAGATTTTTTCATCTTCAATCAGATTTCAGAGGACGAGTGAGGATGCAGTACAATTCACCTCTTTCATATTCATGTTTTATTCACTATATCTCTCTGAAACATTATTGCTTTCTCTGCCTTAACCTTCGTGCGCTCGCGCCAAGTGAAATCACACCAGCGCTCGCAAGGCGGCAGTTGGGCCGCCCTTAGTTTTTGGAGTGTTTTTTCAATTTTACTATTTGTTTCTTTTATGTATCAAGGGAAAGTAAGTGCAGGAACATCTCGCAGATGATTCAACATAATGAATATATTTGAAAACTGCGTTACAAGCATAAGAATCAAAATTAAAAAAAAAAAAAAAAATTTAATCTGACGTCTTATTATCTAGAGCAGGGATGTCCAACGCGAGAGCAAAAGAGTCAAAATCTGTCAGTTCGTGATCCCCTCTCTTACCACCTTGGTTAGGACCATGTGGCGAGCGCGGTGTGCAGAGGGGTCGAGTCTCCTCGGCTGCTGGGCGGACGAAGCCGAACGGCCCCGAAACACGCCGAAAGCGAACAGCTGCGTTAACATTGCGTGCTCAAGGCGCGAGTATAACGAAACGAGAAGAGGAGAACTCTCGATAAGGCGCTCGGAGAAGCGTCAGAACCTCTCGTTGGCCATCCCTGATCTAGAGGGAGCATACTTAGAGTGGGAACCGTCCAATGAACTAATTTTTTAAATGGTGAGCATTTTTCTAAAAAGGCGGCCAATTTGCCGCCCACGCGAGCGCTCGAAGGATAACGTAACGTGATAATAGTACACGGGCAGAAAACTGTTTTGCCGTTTCCGGCAGGGAATTTTTTTGCCGATACCGGCAGCGACATTTTTTGCCGGTACTGACAGTCTTTCCACTCCCGTGGGAATTATACGTGAAATATTTACTGACATTTCTGGTGTCAAAAAAAATAACGCTGTTGCTCGCCAGGCGGCAATTTGGCCGCTCCTGATGAAATTCTTGGATGCACTCAACTTTGCAACTGATCAGGTGTCAGGCAGAGCGGACGAGCGAAGTGATCTGAGAGCTATCTGACGTCTTATTACCTAGAAGGAGAATACCTGGCGGGGGAACCGTCCAATAGCCTGATTTTTCAAATGGCAAGTATTTTTCGAAAAAGGCGGCCAATTTGCCGCCCACGCGAGCGCGCGAAGGTTAAGAGTCTAGAAAATTTCAGACGTTCAGGTGACCCGATAGATAAAAGAAAGATTATTGGCAAAAGAATGTATTTTTCATATACAGAACCAGTGGAGGTCAACGCATTAAATGTCACCCTGAAAGACTCATTTCACACCATACGTTGGTCAATTTCGAGAAATCTCTTGCACACGAAACAAATCACCTTCAAGTTCCTTCTAAAAGCTTCCTAGGTTCATCACATCACGATATTTTTACATGTACCCTTAAAAATATTTACCCTCAGTTATCTATTCTGAGAAATCTCTCTGTCATACTAAACATATAACCTTCAAATTCCTTCTAGAAGCTTCCAGGTCAACCACCTAGCGAAAGTTCTAGATGTCGTTAACATGTCGGTGCAGTGATTTGTATCCCTGCACCAATTTTTGACGAAAAACACTAACATAATCAAAAATGGTTAAAAGATTCTAAATTTTAATCAAATTATTATGATTGTTCTTTTAGGAGACAAATTTCTGGTGTAAGGCGCTAATGTCGTTCGTGACCCAGTCGATTTTTCGATGTCGAATTTTATTGGGAGGAAAGAGGCGTGACACGTCGAAAAAAAAGTTTAATACTCAAAAACAATCGAATGATAAAAAAGAAGATCGGAATAATAAATGAGAATTTTCAAATTATTTTTTTATCGCAAACTGGATTGATGGAGGAGGGGTGGACACAAATGACCGACAAGGACGATGGAGGTTGTAAAAGTAGCGAGGATGGCGGAACGTTAAAACGTTACGAACCTTTAAAATCGAATGATTTTTTTAATATTTCATACCTTATGAAAAACGTTGTTTTAACCTGGAACTCTTCAAGTTTTGTAAATTTTTTTAAACTCCAATTATTTTTGTTTTAATAATACCAATTTCTGTAGTCAAACGCTAAAATAACCTAAAATTGCTAAAATATGTAAAAATAAAATATATCAATATTGTTAAAAACATATAAACTTTCAAATGCTAATGATTTTTGTTCAAAATATATGACTTTCTGTGGAAAACGTTAATATATAATCTGAAACTGCTTAAAAATTGAAAATCGTGTTAGTATTGTAATGATTTAAGAAGAAAAAAAACGAATAATCGAGAAGTGAAACATTTTTCGACTGTTCAAATATCAAAGTCTTATGAGCTTTTGTGAATAATAAACTGAAGATTGATAACCAAAAATCAGAATTTAATTTCTTGGACTAAATCCAAAAACACGACGATATTTTGGCTAATTCCAAACTCCAAAAGTTTAAGGTCTAAATCTGGAGAAGGCTCAAAGAATTGGCCGAAACGTCGTATTTTTGGATTCAGTTCACGAAATTAAATTGTGATTTTTGGTTATCAATCTTCAGCTTAGTCTTGATAAAAGATTGTAAGATCAGAAAAAAGGAGCATATATTTCAGTTTTGATATAATGACTTTTTATAAAAGTTGTAAATCTTCTTCAAAATCTATTCTTTTTATTAGAAATACCCATATCCGACGAAAAAAACACGAACATAATTCAAAATTGTTAAAATATTCTCTATCTTGTTACAATTATAATAATTTTTGTTTCGGAATAAGAATTTTTGTTGTAGACCGCTAGCATTGCCTGAAATTGTTCAAAGTTGTGAATTTTTGTTTAAATCTATTTTTGTTATTGAAGATACTGATTTCTGACGAAAAAGATTAATATAATCTGAAATTGTTGAAAGATTCTGAATCTTGTTCAGGTCATAATAATTATTAGTAGATTTCATTTCAAAATTTCAAATGAAAGATATAAAAGAACTTCAAGTTATGAAAATCTAATAAGTTTTTCAACAACAATGATTGCGAGATTTTCGATACATATTATTCCACCATTTTTTTATTGGACTAATGTCAATATTGAAGCAAATGTAGACTGATAAATATATCACCAATGGTATAACAATGCCATTTCTGCAGAGATTGTGTTTAGCTACCAGTAATCAGAGCTCACAACTCATCATATTACAGGTGACCCTACATGCGATTTGCGTTCAAAGGGTGGATATTGATTAACTATGATATGAGTGTCTGGAGCAACCCAAATTAATGCATAGATAAAGCCTTGAGCATTGTCATTAATGACCAATATTATTTATTGTTGAGAACTATTAAATAATACTTGATTGATAAATTATATTTTTCAAACCATGGCTATCAAATAGCTATTTTTCTGGTCAAACTTAATCATCTTTTATTGATATAGAAGACCTTTTTAATCCCTATTCGAAATATTCCTTATTTTTAAACCATTTTGCAAGGAAGCAAGAGCATTAAATGAAGATAAAACGAGCTCTTTGACATCGCAATTGTTCTGTCTCGTTACCTACCTCATAAATTTTATATTGTGCGACTCAATCTCACTATAGAAACGTATAAATTTTATCTCTAGAGATGCTTTAACCTAATTGCTTTATTACAGAACCAAGTAGAATATTGCAAGTAGCAGGATGGTTAGAAATTAATGGACAAGTCTATCCGGAATAAAGTAAGATGCTAATTTTTATAATGCCACAAATTAGAGAGAAGCCACCATGCAATAAGGTAAATTAGACTTCTTTTTCTTGCAGTAAAAATTAACAGACACAAGTGGTACAATTTCTATCAATTTAAATTTCATTAGTTCAAGTTTTCATTAATTTAGCTTACATCAATATAAGTTTCGGAAGTCTTATAGGAAAGATTCATCTCCACTTGGCAGAGATTAACAACTTAATTCATAACTTTCTCTAAACTTGCATTTTCCCTATATTCTGATTGCCCACTCGAGCCAACTTCTAGCTGATCTCTATATACTATTTCTGAAATCAGTTATACAACCCATCCATCTCCCTGGCAGTCTAGCATATATTTTTTATTCTTACAGACTTGGAAAAAGGTTCCTGCAATCTTGTGCTCGAGTCTCTATTTCAATTTGGAATTCTCGGAAAACTCTTCGCTTACCTTTTGAAAATAAATTAGGAGCCAAACATAAATTCTGTTACAGATTTCTTGAGGACGGGGGTTTGGAAGAATGATGTTATATGCTACATAGGGGGTGGGGTGAATTTATACTCTTCAGTGATATTTTTAACAAATAGAAAAGAAACACGCGCGCTGTGCACGCTATTATTGAATATTCCTATATGTTAAGTACTAGAATAAGTTGTATTGCCCTGAAAAGGACTACACATTTCTTATAAGTTCTAATACTCCAAATACACACTGGCCACAAACCTGTGAAAACAATACAAGTAAATTAAAATAAAGGACAGTTTGAACACTTTTGAAACTTTTTGAAACCTTTTACACCTTTCCACATTCCTTAAAATGCCTTGAAATTCTCTGAAAGCTCATGAATCTGAAAACAGAATATCTCCGAAATCCCGTAAAATCCCTGAAAATAACTTCGAATACTCTCAAATACTTCAACATTTTTCTTAATACATCATAATCAATTGGAAATTTTGAATAGCTCGTGAAATTCCGTCAATGTGTTCAAAATCCCTAGAAATCATTTGAAATGTCTCATGATCTTTTAAACCTGCTAAACTTACTCGAAATAAATATTTTTGGAAATTTTGCAATTTTTAAATATCTACTCAAATTCTTCAAAATATTGATGAATCACTTATAATCCTGTAAAATCCTGAATAATATTAACACGATTTTTCAAATATTTCAGATTCAAAGATATCACTTATATTGCAATTTTGTAATATATTGGTTAATATTTTAGAGTTTACAAATCGATTTATCAACTTTGGCTCCAAATAAAATTCATTCATGATCACGACTCTTGCTTCATATTGTTTATAAACTATTCGGTAACGCTCTATAATATTTCATCATATTATAAAATGAGAAGATATTTTGAAACTCTGAAGTCAAAATCAAATAAACCGTGAAAGTAGTTAACATTCCCATATTTTATAATATTTTCATCTATTCTGTTTCTATTTTCAAAAGATTTTTGAAATTTTTTCGGTTTGTTATAGTCGCATGTCCTGTCACGTGACCTTTAGCAACGTGTAAAATTTATGTGCACCACAAATATATTCCTTTATCTCTTAGTTTTATATTTTTATACTCTCTAGCGTTGTCCTTCATTACAAAAAATATATTTTAGGCAGTTTGGATTTTTTTTGAATCCCATTGTCTAAAATGACCAACTTCTTGTCAATCGTAAAGAAGATTTTTTAATACCACAAATAAAATATATAATAATAATTATAAATTAAAGTAAATATTAAAATAACTACATCGACTATCATACAATTTTAGATTCAATTCTGAACGGCCTTCAGTAATCTGTATACAGATTATTTGTTTTTAAATATAAGATTTTATCCCAGCAGGAATTAGAGACAATGAAATAATTTAATAAGTTAGTTCAGGACTTTATATCGTAATAAGATATTCTTAAAAGAAATTCCATTTGTTCAACAACAATTTTGTCTTCAAATTTAAATGATTTTCTTCATATTGAAGTCATCTTTGGTTAAATGAAGATTAACAATTGAAAAATCTTCAATTTTAGAGATTTATAAATCAAAGTTTTCAACCCTTAGCTTGCACCCCTATTTCCCAGCACTGCGGTTGGCACCCTGGGGTCGTTCGCGACCAGAGAAAAAAATGCTTATGTGAGCAAGCTATTCAATATTTTGACTTGGAATTTCTGTTTGGGTATTCTTTCAGGCCACTTTTATGAATCCTAATAGTTTATTTCATTCATTTTTAATTTTAAGTTGAGTAAAAAAATTAAATACTCCAAAAAATGGACCTTTTTACAAAAAAAATGCATAACTTTTTTAATTTTCAATGTTAAGGATCAAAAATTCATCTGAACAATGTCAAAATGTATTACAAAAGTGAAAATTTTAGGGAAAAAAGATTGTCTTTCATTTCCAAAATAAGATCAATTAATCATAAGAAAAAGTTTTATTTCACATCATATTCATACAAGAGTGCTAGTAGATACAGTAATTATTGTAGACATTTTATTGGAAAACCACATTTTTTATATCCTGTAACAATCAAAGCATATAGAGGATCGGTGAATCTGGCAAGATGGTCGGTCGCGAATGATCCCAGGGTGCCAGCCAAGGGTTAAATTTGGATTAATTTGAAGATGTAAAGTCAAGACTTTTCAATTTTTATTCAATTTTCAAGATATAAATTTATACGGTACGTGTGTGATTTTGAATGTTTTTTGGAATACATATTTAGTTGAATATTGAAGATTTACGAGTGAAAATTCTTCAATTTTAACGGCTTTCAATTTAAAATTCTATATTTCTCAAGATTTCCAGTTGAAGATTCATTAATTTGGAATCGAGGGATGTCTCACTCAGGATTCAAATGAAATCATTCGAACAAAGTAAACGAATTCGTATGAATTCTAACGATTTTGATGAATTCTGATATTGACGAATCGTCAGCTTATCTATTAATAAAGATTTATGATTTTTTTGCGCTAATAGGTGTTTTCACTTCAACCATCAGCTAACTTCACTTCGTTAAGTACTGAGGGGAAAACGGTGGATCAAATGCATGGAACAAAACTTTATTTTTGTAATATCTTCGTTATGAATAATAATTATTAACATTTTATTATTTTAATAAATAGTTCTTAAAAAATAGAAAATATTTTTCAAATGCACTTATATAGAAAAAATTAGTTTTTACGAAGATATTAACAAAATAGGGCAAAAATGGAGCGAATCCCATTCATTTGATCCATTTTTTCCCCCTCAGCAGTTAATGAAGTGAAGTTAGCTGACTATGAAGTGAACATATCTAATTAATTTTGTGTATCGAAATTTTTTAATTTTCTAAATTTTCCTAAACATTATTGATAGAAAAGAACATTTAAATTGTAAAAATTTATTTAATATTGAGAAATAATTCTGTTGTTAACATTTTGCTACCACCGAGTCTACCACACTATAATTTCTCAACTTTTTAAAATTTTCAGCGATAAGAAAAATTAAATTATGGGAAAAACTTATTTTGAAGAATTCGAAAAAAATTTAGAATCTTTTCCATAATTTTGAAGATCTTAAGATTAAATTATTTCAAATGTTTCTAGGAAAATTTTAAATGGCTTATGTTTAACTGTAGAAGAATAATTTTAAGTTTTGAAGATTGCAAAATTTTTGAGGAGAAAGAATATCGAAGACTTTAAGATCATTCTTTTGATTTCTCAGGATTTAAAGAAATTTTAGGTAAACTCAATTATGCAGGGCGTCAAGAGAATGAAAAAATATTCCTAAGCTTGCTTTCAAGATTCATGTGAAAGTTTCAAATGATTTTTTTCTTAATGAATTCTAAGAGAAAATTGAAACAGAATACAAAACATTGTATATTATTACCTTATTATTATACCATTAAGCCTTTTCCCTTCCGGGGTAGGCGTGACTTGTTCGGTTGGAAAGTAGTGAAATAGGTATATAGGTATGAGGTTGATCGGTATATGGGTATAGGGTGGATGGGTATGTAGGTGTTATGTATAGATGTTTTAGATTGATCTGGAGTTCTCGTGTTATTTATATAAATTACACGTTCACTCCGCAACACTGCTCCGACCCAGGTTGCTGATCAATCTCTCTAGCGATCACCCCAAGTGAGGAGCCTCACAAAATTATTATGTATGGTTCCCCACCTGGGCCCATTAGTATCCAAGGTCTTTGTTTCAGGCATCATTCACTCTATTGTCACTCTGT
>CAKNXH010046377.1:0-10237 GCA_932178445.1 Andricus quercusramuli
TTCAGCACAATGTAAATTCCAAGAAAAACTTACATATTTTCGATACAAGATTTTACAACTGGAAATTTCTGATAACGTTTCTCATATAAAAGAAGTCATAAATGATATAAAAAATCTGGAAAATAAAATTACACAACTAGAATCAATACAGTTTCTTTTAGAACTCCAAATACCTATTCCAAATTTAGTGAAGTCATGAACGCTTAAAGAAAAAGGATTTTTTATTTTTCTGACTTCTTAAAAATATGAGAGCTACCACTCATTTTTTATATTTAATTTGGATGAAAAGTACACATTACGGTGAGTTTAAGAATAAAATTAATAAATGAAAAATGTATTCGTCGATAATAGACCATATATGTATGTATATTCATGATATTATCCATTGTTTGTTATAGTCCTGATGAGGCTGTGGTTCCGCAGCGAAATGCATTGACTGTGCTTCTTAAATATATGATATTAATTACAAAGACCAAAGGCCATCAATCACTACCATCTTTATATAAAAAAAATGTTTTTTATTGACACATATGCACATATTTTGGAAAAAGTTGAATCTGTCGAACCTGAAATTTCTTCAGTTTGAACGAAAGAAACATGTTATAATTATGCTTGTTAGGAAGACAATTTATTTCACGAATCAGGAAGTTTGGAATTTTTACTTTCCTCTTGATTTTCAAACGTTTTAAACACAACAAAATCTTTTTCCCTCATTAAGAAAAAATAATTTTCCTATTTGTTTGAAGCTAAAGAAACCTCAGGTTCGACATATTCAACTTTTTTTTACAAAAGTGTAAATTTAACTCAATCAAAAATAAACATGTTTTTGCAGATATTCACAAACTTCTAAGTTAGGCAGACGAAATTTTAAGTTTTAAGTCATACAACGCTGAATGCACTGACTACACTGACTGATCTCTTGAATGCTCCCTTCACTGCTCGTGATTACCCCACAATCTTTCGTTGACTCTTACTGACTCGCTCACAATTTCGGCATACTTCAAGAGATTTCTGCTGAATTTAGTAGATTTTCACTTATTTTAAAATATCGGATCTTTTTTGAAAGATCCATTCAGATTTCGCTGGTTTCAAATGATTTCACAAAGTTTTATGCTTGTTGCATTTGATTTCATACCGATTTCCAACTCCAAAACCTCTTGATTCGAGAGTGAATGGCCCCTCGTTTTGGCGGCAAAATGGGCAGGGGCAAAACGGGACACTGCGCGAGATGTAGTAGAGCGCACATTGCTTTCGACTCATGTGCATGCAGAAATTTAAGGTCGCGATTGTTTGTACTGTCACGATTTTTCGATCAAACAGTGGGGCCAAAGCTATTCGTGCGACAATTGGGCTCATCAGTCTTGCGCAGGTTTCGACAGCGAGGACGGAGACGAATATCATGTCTGCGTATTTTGTGAGGCCCGATTATGGTCGCTTTTATATAAAAAATAGACCATCACACTTATTACAACAAGTTCTTGTAACTCTACTACTTATTTGTTTCGTCGATTTAACTTAATTTGTCAACCAAAAAACTTTTTTTTCAAAAAGCATTTGAAAAAATTATAACATGGCATTTTTGCAATGCAAAGAAAATTTTGTTTTAGTCCATTAGTTGTTCAAGGCACCTATATTGTTGAATGCGGAACAAAGTATTTTAATATGAGGAAAAAAATCCTAAAGCAAAATCGTCCCGTTTTACCCCATGTTCCTCTATAAAGAATGATTACAAAATTCATAAAATAACGTCCATCCGAGCTAATCACGTTTCATCCTCGACAAACTGGAATTTTCTTCATTAATTCTATGAGCTATCTTGGTCCCCGATCGATGTTCGAACTCGTAACCGACAACCAAAGTCGTACGAAGTCGATAAAACCAGTTCAAGGTACTCGAAGTCCGTACATGAGAAAAGCTCTTCCCCTTTCCACATTCAATACCATAACGCTCGTAGTTTCCGCACACCTCATTTGATGCTTCTACTGATCTAGAATACGCATAACAATAGTTACAAAGTTTCACCCTCGATGCCTAGAACCTAGAAACTGATCGTAAAATTCCATATCCAAAGCCTTGAATTCACATTTCTGAATTTTGAATGAGAATTTTGATATTTTTAGTAAATTCGTCCAGACCATCCTACAGTAGATAACCAGATAATGAAGATAAAGTAGATAATCATTAATTATGAATTGGCGTGGGGCTGGGCAAAACAGTGTGATTTTAAACTAAAAAGATGAATTTTCAGCAAAGAAGATTAGTTTTGTATTGATGAAGCAGATTTCTCAACAAAATACATACATTTGTAACCAAATAGTTGCACTGTCAACATAAGAAAGATTGATTTTCAATCAAAAAGCAAATCATTGAAGTTTTGTAGAAAAAAAATAATTTTCGATAAGAACTGAAAGAATTTTCTACCATATTTTCGACAAATTTTTTACAATGGAATAGAATTTTCAACCCTAAAATATAAATTGTCAACATAAAGCTAATTATCAAGCAAAAAGATGAATTTTCAACCAAATATTAAAATTTTGAGTAAAAACAGTTAATTTTCTGTAAAAATAATAGAAACTTTTACGAAACAATTTAATTTTTTTCAAATAGTTGATTTTTCTACCAAATTGATGAATTTTCAAGCAAAAAGACTACTCTTTTACACTGCAGTTGAATTCTCAACCAAATATTTTGATTACCAGTTAAAAAATTAATTTTCCATAAGACATAAAAAGACATACATTTAACTACTTTTCCATAAAGACATAAAATGAAGAAAAAATAGAAAATTTAGCGTTCAACCAAAAAGATGAATTTTAAACTGAAGTGATTAATCCTCAATCGAGAAACGAAGTTTATGAAAAATAATTCAACTTTCAACACAATGCCTAAATCCTTAATAAAAACATATTAATTTTTAACCAAAAAGTTGCATTTTTGAGCAAGATAGTGTTTTTTTAACCAGACAGTTGTATTTGTACCAAAAGAAGAATACATTTCTACAAAAAACTATGAATTTATGAAACGAAAAGATAAAATTTCAACAAAATAATGAAATTTTCAACGGAAAAATAAGAATTATTAACTAAAAATTTAACAGTACATTTTTCAACCAATTATAGTTTGATTATCAACCACAAAAAATAATAGTTCAAATAAACATTGAAGTCCATCAATTTTCTACAAAAAATGGAATGTTCAATTATCAGTTGAAAAAATTCACTTCAAAGCAGCAATTAATAAATTTGTAATACAATAGTTAACTTTCCAACCAAAAAGGCGATGCGTTAAAGAATGAAATAAATGTTTAACAAATAAGTTCAACTTTCAATAAAGTAATTTCATTTTCAATCAAGAAGTTTGATTGTCTACCAAAAAATACGAATTCACCGCGAAATAACTAAATTCTTCCATCGCAAAGTTTTCATTCAAAGAGATGAATCTTCTAATAACCGAAAGAATTTTCAACACAGTAGTTCAACCAAACAGGTAAATTTCAAATCAAAAAGATTAATTTGCTACTAAAAAGTGTAATTCGAAAAAATGCATAAATTTCCAACCGAACGGTTGAATTTCCAAAGAAAAACGATTAATCATCAACCAACAATGGAATAGTTGAATTTTCATTCAGAAAAATTATTTTTTATCAAAATACTTGAATCTTCCACGAATGCAATGAATATTTCTGAAATAAGTTCAACTTTCAACCAAATAATTTCATTTTCATTTTTTTTTAATCGAATTTTTAACAAATTTTTAACAAAATGGAGGAAAAAGGGAAGTTCCTTGAAAAGGGGAGGAAAAAGAGGAATCCTCTTTAAAAAATGGTTGATGTCACATTCTGTTTTAAACCGACCCCCCTACGTCACCCTCCCAAGAATCTCTAAATAGAATGATTTCAGATTAAAGTTTCAAAATCTTGAAAATGAAATTTGTTTCCATTAGAATTTTCGAAAATAGATCATTCCAAATTCAAAGGAATTAAAATTGTATTATTTCTGAATAAAAATATTCAAAATTGAATAATTTAAAAGTGACAATTTTTGAATTTTAATAGATTAAAATTAGAAACGATTAAATTCTGATAATTTTAAATTGAAAACTAAATCAAATATTTCAAAGCCAAAGCTTCTGGAATTCTTCAAATCTAAAATTTTATTAAATTGAAGAAATTATGATTTAACATAAAAATTGATTAGACAAATTTGTCTAAAATCAAAAAATAAATTCACCTTCATTTTCACCGTTCATAAAGGAAGAATGTTCAATTCGAAGCCGTTCAAATTTAATTATTCTAAAGAAACGTTCAGAATTTTAATCACAAAATTTAAGCTACTGAAATTATTTTGAGTAAATTTAAATCTATAGGAAACTACAAATTCTTAAATGTTCAATCATACTCTTCGAAATTCAAACATTCCAATTTTATTCAAAAAATTTTTTATCTTGATAGGAAAAAATAGAAAGTTCAGCGTTTACCATGAAAATGCAGAACACTAAAATTGAAACCATTGAAAATTGAAGAAATAATTTAATTGTTCAATAGAAAAATTGCCCCCCCCCCAGTGTGTTTGAAATGACGAACTTTTTGGATGAATTTTCAAATAAAAAAAACTTCAATATTCAATGCCTGATTCTAAAATCGCTCATTTTTGAGGCTTGAATTTGAGAAATTATTTTCTTAATTTTCCATTGTTTTAAATTTATTCTAGAGGCATTTTATTCAAAATTGTTTAATTACAAATCCTTTGGAATACAGAGTATGCAACTATCAAGTCTTTCATTTTGATATTCTACGATTTTGAAGAATTTAAGTATTAAGTCAGTTTTGTGCGTTTAAAATTAAAACCAAACAATTTAGAATATTTAAATCTGTAATTATTAAATTTGACAACGACTAAGATTCAATTGGTTGAATTTGGAGAAGTATAATTGACAATTCGAAAATTTTTTATTCCTGAAAGATTAAATTTATTCATCTAAATCCAAATTTTGGAGGGTTTGAGTACAAAAAAGTTTTAATATTTTCAAAAAATAAATAATTGATTAATTAATTGACAATTCTTCGCCACTAATTTTTTTTTCCTATATGAAGTTCGGATTTGTATAAGTTTCAAGTTTCTGGAGTATACATCTATCATTTTTTAATATTTACAATTCAAAATTACTTTTTATTTCCATCTTTTTTTCAAAATAATTCAATTTCAAAGGTTTACCATTGACAATTTTTTCATTTAGAACGATGACAATATATGTATTTTTTTCGATTTTAGAAAAGTTTGTGTGATCAATTTTTACGTTAAATCATAATTTTTTGAATATAATGAGAATTTAGATTTCTATCATTTCAGAAGCTTTTACTTCTTCCTAATGAAATTGTCTCCATTCAAAAATTTTAGTTTGAAGGCTCTTCATTCTAAAATCTTCTGTTCAAAATTTCTTTCAATTTAGAATAATCCAATTTTGAACGCTTCTATTAAAAAATGATATAAGTTCAATTCCCTTTGACATCATTTGAAATATTGACATTTTTTTAATTTGACCTGTCTAAAAGGTTCTGAATTGAAAGGTTTTACATTCAAAATTATTTCATACATTTTTCTTAAATTTCGAACTCTATCAATTCGAAATTGTAAAGAACAAATTATGGTTTAGCCGGGGTGTAGAGATCTCTTTTTTCACGGTATCATTTTTTTCGTGTCCTGTTTTTCAATAGACTTCATGCTGTTATTTTCAAAATAAAACAAATAAATCTAGGTTCCTATCAGTGGTGTGTTTTCATTTCAGTACCACTCGAGACTCTGTTTTCTGAGTCTTATTGTAATAACTGAAACTAGCCCTGAAGTAAAACTTTATTCTTAAAGTGGAAATGCAATTTTTTAAGTCGAGTTTTAAAAAGTTGCATCATTAGAAAAAGAGACTTCATTAAAGTTGGTCATGTAAGCTTGTAAATTTAGATGTAAACGTAGTTTATTAACCTAGGAAAGAAATAAGGGTGAATAGAATGGACATTATTGCTTATTTACACGAAACAATTTGCAAGAATGCTATTTAAGGAATTAGAAGTTTTTATGGTATTAGTGAAAAAGAAAGAGGACGAGAAGGAAAATAGGATGGAGAGAGTAGTCAATGAATTACCCTGCAATTTGTAAGTACAACATGCTGCAGATCGTGCTTCCCCTAGCAATCCTAACGTGGAAAGTCAAGGTACCATTGAAATTCGAATAGCGACTACAAACTTGAATGTTCAAAGAAAAAGACCCTTTTTAAGGAAGTAGAGGCTTCAAAAATTAATATCATCATCAAAAAAAAGCTAGTTATTCTAGTATATAGAAAACATTCAGAAAAATCAATTTAATTATTATGTTTACACATTTTCATCCTATTAAGAAGGTATTAGTCTTATGTAAAATTTACTTCGTCGGTTTTCATCAAATCTCCACGTTTTGTACCATGTTTATTAACCAGCCTTCTTGGACCAACGGTTCTGGTTGAGTCATCAAAAATTCTTATGAAAAATCAAAACTTGACATTTTTAGCCATTTGACACGAAAAACGACGAAAAAAGTTAAAAAGAAAAATTATTGATTCTAAAAGGATATAACCCTTAACGGCCACCTGGGGTGTCTCACTCCCCACGGGCTTTCCAATTTTTTTCCTATTTTCAACGTTTTTTTTTTCAAGTACTCTTTTTTGAATAGTTGAATTATCACTGAGGCTTCAGAGATATTTTTTTCTGATTTGTTATTGTTTCAACATCACTCATGATAGTTTTTTAGCCAAAAATATCTGAAGGTGGATTTGGAGGTGTGATCGTTAAGGGATAAAAATGTTTACGATACCATTTCTTCAGAGCATGCATAGTTTTCGTTTTAATTTTGAAAAATATGAATAAATAAATTCCATTTTCCAGAAAAGCTATGCGAAATATGAATTTAGCTGTAGATGAAATCTTTTCTTGCAAATTCATATTTTCGATTTGAACATTCAACCGTATTGTAGAAAATTCCTATTGTGGCCTAAACGTTCAACAAACTCGAAAAAAATTAGACTATTTTGTTCAAAATTAACTGTTTTGTAGGAAAATCATACTTCCGGGTTAAAAATTCAATTTTTTCATAGGTGATTATTTTTGACCTCGTGATTCAACCATTTTTTAGAAGAATTATGTATTTTGTTGATAATGCAACTACTTTTTTGAAGTCATATTTTTTGGTTAAAAATATAACTCATTTGTTGGAAATTAGTTCTTTTAATTGAAAATGGATATTTTATGGTAGACAAGTCATCTGGCTGGGTTGAAAATTCATCTTTCTTGGTTGAAAATAAACTCATTTGTTAAAAACCTTACTGTCTTTTTGAATAAGAAGGTTGAACTATTTGGTTGTTAGTGCAATTATTTGGCAAAAAATGAATTCTTTTTTGCTGGGAAATCGTGCTTCTTTTGTGTTAAAGATTCAATCTGAATAGGCATTGGTCAGTGTTAAAGATAACAATTCAATGTTCAATGGTCAGGCGTACAATTTATAATGTGAGAGAGCCGAGGTCAACTGTTTGAAGACAGGGTTCAGAGGTCAAGGTTCAAAGATCATATTTCAAAAGTCAGAAATATAGAACTGGTTGTTTGTTATTAGCGTAACTTTTTAATTGTATGAAAAAATATGAATGAATTGATTTATTTATTTGTAAATTTGTCTATCCTAAACGTACGATTACTATGTTGGGTTAAAAACAAAGGGCCTAGCCGGTTAAGCATGTAAAATCTGCCCCCGCACGTATCAAGTTCAAATTTACGTCATAGTTTCATGCCCATGTGAAGTATAATTTCCCCCAATGATAACCTTAAAATTGCATTTTTGAGTGACTTATGGAGGGGGAAAGAAAAATCAAAAAAGTGTTTTTTCTCGAAAACCACTCAACCGATTTTGATGAACAAAATATATGTTACATACATCAATGAGAGTATTTATTTATTATTAGATTGGGTTAGGGCCTTAGCAGCCCCTGACGCTTGGGTAATCCCGTTGCGTCCCCTTGTGAGCCTAAGCATGACCCCATAGCCCTCTCCATAGGGAGAGGACCGCAGCCACGCTATTGGTTGATATCTGCAACTCACTGATAAAATAATTACCTGTGAGTGTTAGACGTTTCCCCGCAACCGCAGGGCAGTAGCAAAGGATGTAAGTGGATGTCTCACTATCCTTTCCGCACAGACGACAGAGGGGACTTTCTGCAAGCCCTATCTTATGTCTGTGATATCCTAACTTCCCATGTCCTATGAATAGTTCTGTTAGGACTTTGATTTCATTCCTCCCGAGCTTGAGTATTTCCCTAGCTCGGTTGGAGTTAAGCTTTAAGCCCAAGAGTGTTTTGGCCTGTCTGCAACCAGGAACCAAATCCCACTCACTCTGATGTTCCTCAGTCAGCCAACTGTTAATTACTTCAGTGACTAACCTGCTGGAAATACCTACCACTGGCTCGGGTCCAGTAAAATTTCTTCCTGCTGCTAGCTTGGCTAGCCTATCCGATATCTCATTGCCCTTGATGCCGCTGTGTCCAGGGATCCAAAGCAGGGTGACTCGGTTTTCGGTCGCTAACGTATTTAGTGCTTCAAAGCATTCCCATACTAATAGCGACGTAGTCGTTGTTCCGTTCAAGGCCAATATAGCAGCCTTGCTGTCTGAGCAGATACGGATGTTCCTTTTATCGCCGTACTCCCTTGCCTTGTAGGCACACTGGAGTATGGCCATAATCTCAGATTGTAGAACTGTGGCGTAGGACCCCATCTCAATTGTGAAGCCCATTCCATTCCTTCTACGATATACGCCGGCTCCTGCATTCTCCTCGTTCCTGGAGCCATCTGTAAACCAGTTGTCTCCATCACAGGGCAGGTAAGCGTCGCCGTTAACCCATTCCTCCTTCGTGGATAGGCTAACTCGATACTTCTTGTCGAAGAGGTGGCGAGTAACCATCTTGTCCCTGGGCATGTTCAGGGTCGGCCTTCTCGCGATGTCGACTGGGATCTTCACTGATGTCAAGATCCTCCTGTCATTCCCCAAATTTAGCCTCCAGGCCGCCTTCGCAGCCACGGCCTTAATGGTAAGATGGAGGGGTTCTAAGCCTATTAGGGCCCCCAGTGCCACCGTGGGTGTCGACTTCGAGGCTCCAGTGACGCCTCTCAAAATCAGTCCCCTGATCCTTTCCAATCGAGACTTCACCGTGGACAGCTCGACCCTGCTCCACCAGACTACCGCCGCATAGGTTAACCTGGGTCGCAAGATCGCTGTATAAATCCACATAAGTGTCTCCGGTTTTAAGCCCCAGCTTTTCCCCATGGCTCTCCTACAGAGCCATAGGGTCGCTACTAGCTTCTTGCACTTGTTTTCCAGGTGCTCATTCCATGACAGCTTCTTATCCAGAATTACTCCTAGATATTTAGCTTGTTCCTTGATTTCCAGTTGTTGTCCTCCAAGTTTCAAAGTACTCGTAGTTCCCCACTTGTACCGTCTGGTGAAAACAACCGCATCTGTCTTACTCGGATTAACCGATAATCCAGTTTTCTTGCACCATGAGTCTACTATCATCAGTGCTTGCTGCATTACTCCGAAGAGCACATCCAGATGCTGACCGCGCACGATAACCAATATATCGTCCGCATAGCCTATGACGTGAAGGCCCTGACTCGAGAGTTGATAAAGCAATTCATCCACTACCAGACACCACAGCAAGGGCGATAAAACTCCCCCCTGCGGACATCCCGAGTCAATGGTTCCACTTAGAGTGACATCACCCTTAGTCGTGGTTAGATTCCTGTTAGCCAACATGTGGCACGTACATTCCACGACTGCAGTAGGCACACCATGTGTAATCATGGCCGCCCTGATCACCTCTCCAGAGGTATTATTGAAGGCCCCTTCGATGTCCATAAAGGTTCCAATCGCAAGGCCTTTCTCCTTCAGTTGGCCTTCAATTAGGTTCACTGCTCCGATTAGGGCTGTCCCCGTCGAGTGACCAGCCCTATAGGCGTGTTGCTCCTTGTGGAGCGGTCTGTTTGACAAGACCTTATCACGGATATGTCTATCCACAAGTCTTTCCACTGTTTTTAATAGGAAAGAAGTTAGGCTGATGGGCCGGAAATCCTTGGGTGAAGTATAACCGATCCTACCTGCCTTCGGAATGAAGACTACCCTCGATACCATTTCTTCAGAGCATGCATAGTTTTCGTTTTAATTTTGAA
>CAKNXH010046385.1:2814-16520 GCA_932178445.1 Andricus quercusramuli
CCGATTTTCAAAATATGTAAATTACCATAACTTCCCTACTCTTTGATGAAATGCATTATTATTAAAGGTCAATCGATTCGTTTCGAACCAAGGAATCTTTTATATTTTTGCATCAACTCTGAATTGTGCTAGTGAAAAAAGTTTTACTATAAAAACCGATTTTCAAAATATTTAAATTACCATAACTTCCCTACTCTTCAAGAAACTGTATTGATGTTATAGTTCAATCGATTCGTCCCAAACCAAGGAATCTTTTATATTGTTGCATCAACTTTGAATTATGCGAATGAAAAAAGTTTTACTATAAAAAACCGATTTTTAAAATATTATTGAGTGCTAGAAAAAAATGCAATACATATTTTTAGAAATCCTTCGGTCAGTTTCAAGATATTAGTGAGGAAAATAAGCTCTCCAAATTTCATCAATTTATCTGCAAATGTTTTCTAGTTATCGCGTTCACAAAAAAGCGTGACATCCACACATCCACACATCCACACAGCCACACATCCACACATCCACACATCCATACATCCACACATCCACACATCCACACACACATCCACACATACACACACACACACACATCCGGACAATTGCTTAGAACATTCTATTAGACATTTTTAAATTAGGGAGGGTTTAATTAAATGAATTTAAAATTTTGAAAAATATCACCATTACAAAGCTTCCTCTATGAGGAAGCAAAAAAGGTACAAATCGTTGATTCTCAAAGAACTACCAGTAAGAAAGTTGTTCCGTATTCCCGGACGGTCACCCATCCAAGTACTAACCGCGCCCAACACTGCTTAGCTTCAGCGATCTAACGAGAACTGGTTTTTTCAGCGTGGTATGGCCGTTGGCATTTGTATAATTGACGGCCTAAAATTACAGCTAGCGCCGCCACTCGGTCGTCTTCAAATCTCATGAAACATTTATTCTACAGGCCTTTATATTTGACTCTGAAGTTGTCTTGTTTTAGTTTAGTTAAATTGTTATAAACATTGTATTTGTTTCAATGATTATTTTTTCGCGTTGAATGAAAAATCTCCTTGGGGGTATTTGATTGAAGTATTTACTAATGTGCTTGAAACTACTAAGAAAACTTATTGATAATGCGTGCAGTGCACGCATAAATAAAATAAAAATATTAATTTTATATATATATATATATATATATATATATATATATATATGTACTATATATTATTATATGCCGGTTGTGTTGTATTAGCCTTTTGATTATGCCTTCTTCTCGGTCTTCTTGGGCAAAAGAACAGCCTGGATGTTAGGCAGGACACCACCCTGGGCGATGGTGACTCCAGACAGAAGTTTGTTCAATTCTTCGTCATTTCTGATGGCCAACTGCAAGTGAGGAGGGATGATTCTCGTCTTGTTGTTGTCACGGGCAGCATTTCCAGCCAATTCCAGAACTTCAGCGGCCAAGTATTCCATGACAGCTGCCAAGTAAACTGGAGCTCCGGCACCAACTCGCTCAGCGTAATTACCCTTGCGAAGAAGACGATGGATTCTTCCAACTGGGAACTGAAGTCCAGCCCGGCTGGAACGAGTCTTTGACTTTCCCTTTACTTTTCCTCCTTTGCCTCGTCTGGACATTTTAGATGTGGGTTCGGGAAACTCCTATCTGGGATTGGAATATATTTGGAATATTTCGAATAATAATTAAATTTTATTAAATAGTATTTTGCGGAATTTCTAATGACTCCAAGGAATTTTTTTATTTGAATAATTTGAAGGAATTCTTTACCAGAACCTCAATTGTGGTGGTGGTCTGTTTTCAAACTTGTTACGCAAACAAGGAATTTTCAAATTAATCATTTTTACGCTCTGTAACTGTGATTCCTATTATAATTCAATTATAGTTATGATATTAAATATCATTTGTGAAACTCGTGTACGTTTAGGTTCTGCTTTCCCTATAGGATTAAAATCTCCGTTTCCTTATAGTGACTAATTCGAATAATTTTTTTATTTGGGTTTAAATAGAAGTATATCAGAGATCTGTTTATGCCTACAGATCAAAAATTTTATAATTCAAAGAGATGTTAAAATTAAGCATTTTTACGCTCTTAAGGGGCACTCCTATCAAAGAAAAAAAAATACCGATACTTCGAGGAATTGATAATTTGAAGAGATTTCAAAGAAGTTTAAAGAGTATAAGGTATTTTTTTAAATCCAAGGAATTTTCAAGATCTTGGAACAATTGCAAGGAATTTCAAAAGATTTAAAGAATTTGAAATATTTCGAGGTATTATAAAGGATTTTAAGGAATTTTTAATTGATTTCACTAACTTAACAGGATTTCAGAGGATTAAAAAAATTTCAGTTGATTCTAAAAGATTTCAAATTGATATGTTGTAGGAAAATGTTTCAAAGAATTTCAGTGGATTCAAGGAAATTTGTTATTGATTTTAATAATTTGAAGGAATTTTAAAAGATTAGGAATATTTTAGGGTATTTGAAGAGAATCCAAGGCATTTTCAAGAGATTTGAACAATCTAAAAGAATTTCAAAAAGATTTAAAGGATTTGAAAACTTTGAAAGGATTCTTGAAGATTCCCACGATTTTTCATTTGCTTTCAGTACCTTAATTAGTTTCCGAGGATTTGCAATATTCTAGAGTAATTTAAAAGATTCCAAGGCATTTTCAAAAGCTTTAAAAAGTTTTAAGTGATTTTGAATGTTGTAAAAGGTCTTCAAATATTTTGGGGAATTTCTAATGACTCCAAGCAATTTTTTTATTCGAATAATTTAAAGGAATTTCCAAGGATTTGGTATATTTTAGGTTACCTTCAAATTTTAATTTGATTTTAAAGAGATTTAAGAAATTTCATAAATCCAAGGAATTTTTTTATTTAAATAATTTTAAGGAATTTCGAAGGATTTGAAATATTTTAGTTCATTTTTAAAATTTTCATTTGATTTTGAAGATATTTAAGAAATTTCATTAATCCAAGGATTTTTCATTTGATTTCAGTACTTTGATGGATTTCCGAGGATTTTAAATATTCTAGAGTAATTTAAAAGATTCCATGGAATTTTCGAAAGCTTTAAAAAGTTGCAAGTGATTTCAAAAGTTTTAAAAGGTCTTGAAATAGTATGGGGAATTTCTAATGACTCCAAGGAATTTTTTCATTTGAATAAATTGAAGGAATTTCGAAGGATTTGAAATATTTCAGGTTATTTTCAAAATTTTCATTTGATTTTAAAGAGACTTAACAAATCTCATGAATCCAAGGAATTTTCCATTGATTTCAGTAATTGATTTCAGAGGATTTTACATATTGTAGAGTATTCTAAAAGATTTCAAGGCATTTTCAAAAGTTTTCAGTGATTTTGAAAATTTTGAAAGGTCTTGAAATATTTTGGGGAATTTCTAATGACTCTGAGGAATTTTGTTATTTTAATAATTTGAAGGAATTTCAAAGGATTTGAAATATTTTAGGTTATTTTTACAATTTTCATTCGAATTTAAAGATATTTAAGAAAGTTCATGAATACAAGGATTTTTTTATTTGAATAATTTCAAGGAATTTCGAAGGATTTTAAATATTTTAGGTTATTTTTAAAATTTTCATTTGATTTTAAAGAGATTTAAGGGGAAACACCATTCTAGGATTTTCAAAGAATCGATTATTTTTTTCTTGGCTTAAAATGTACTTTTGGGGCTCAAAAACAAAGTGCACTTGGTCCCATTTGCAAAGGAAAATGTTAACAGGTCAAAATCTTTATTTCCCCGAGGCGCCTCCTCGAAGCGTGTACTGAGCGCTCCAGCGGCGCACTTGGATCCAACGCTTTTATATTTCTTTTATCT
This sequence comes from Andricus quercusramuli, assembly GCA_932178445.1. Classification (NCBI taxonomy): domain Eukaryota; kingdom Metazoa; phylum Arthropoda; class Insecta; order Hymenoptera; family Cynipidae; genus Andricus; species Andricus quercusramuli. The sequence continues at coordinate 6,644 of CAKNXH010046385.1, forward strand.
GTCGAAATGTTAAGTGGGGCGGTTATTAGGGTTCCTCAGGTGTCAACTACGGTGCGCTGATTTCTATTACAAATAGTACAGGTGTTTCTGTGAATCAGTGAACGCAACCAAGATTCATGGATTTTTCTGTTAGTAAAACTTTAAACGCGCTTTTCTCGAAATCACTTTTTTCAGACTGGTCGGAAACATCGCTCGAGGACCGTTACACATATCAGTCTGAAATTTTCACAGTAGCTTCACAATTAAATTATTTATGGAACTACGTAGGGGGTTGTTGATTTAATATAAACTTTTTTTTTCATAAACAATTTCGTGCTTATTGTTTGGCCAAAAATCGAAACTTTTTTTCAAAACTGCACCATTTCTACGATATTTGGTAAAAAATAAAAATCCTACGCAGTTCTCAAGCTAATGGTATATAGTTCTTAAATATTCTTGGCTTTTTGTTCCATATTGCAAATTGAAGGAAAAATGTTTCCGGCGGCACAGTCCGTTTTTAAAAAAGGCAAAATACAAAACTTTCCTAATCGCCGCCATTTTGTATTTTTTTCGATGAAATTTTTTTTTTCTGTACATACTTACATGCTGATTGAACCCTCCAAAAGTAATTCCTATTCCTTTTGTCAAACTCCCGAAAAAAATTCTTGAAAATGGACCTCTTTTTCGGGCGCTAGAGTGGTGTTGTCACGTCCCGTGATGTATATATATGTTAATATATTTATTGATATATTTATATATTTGCATGATTATACTAATAAATACTTAATAAATATAGAGCGAATATTGTGCACTGTGTAGTGCATATATATATATATATATATATATATATATATATATATAGTCAGCACGTTGTACACTGTAAGACATACCTATATATATGTCCAGCACGAGAGCAGAGGTATAGAATATAGACTATAGTAAGAACATTGTAATTCGTAGCGTACACTGTCTAACCATAGACGCATAGAGTATAGGGCCCAAAAGCACGTTGTAACTGGAGGACATAGCTATAGATATACTGAAAACAGTACACGCCGTATAGTATATCTATATATATATATAAAAGTGACGTACGCGTATACAGGATCGTCGCAGCATGCCGGAACGTCGGCATAGGCCCTATAAAAAGTGAATGGACCAACATAGGTCAGTTAGTTTTTAGTCAAAAAATTAGAAGTTACAGTTCCGTACAACTCTTCTCTATTTCCTACGGTTTTCCCCGATTCGACTGTCCAGTGGCTAGTGTGTCAAACCGGTATCCTTCGCATGTTAGTGTGTGTGCCCCTGTGTCAAGTGTTGTGCACCGGGAAATCCGAATCTGGAATTTCCCATCTTGGATTACTTCGTATCCATTCAACCCTGAATTGGAACCCTTATTGTTTACATCAAGGTGCACAACCCCTTTCTTTCACACCACTACACGGAGACCATCTAGATATCATTTGATTCTTCAATCGAATCAATAAACCGGTAAGTTCTAATTTTAATAAATCTAATTTCATTATCTTACTCCTTTTGGGCCATAATACATGAGTCTCCTTTATTTTAAAGATCCTGGCCAAGGATTAGAGTGTCTACATGCCTTCCTTCAGTTTCTTGTGCTAAAGCCTTAATAAACAATACGTTTCAAGTGTAATTGATTATAATAAATTGTTTAAACTAATCTATATTTATTTATTGGCTACTCTTTCCTCTTCCCTGTGCGAGATCTTCGATCTCAACTAAAACGAGGAACCTAATTAAAAAGGAAAGTATTTTACGTTTTCCATGACGTAACATACAACCTTTTTATGGTGCATCGGCCGGGAAACCAAACAAAAGAGAGCCAATATTTAATTTGTTTTGAAAAAAGTTTATTTTATATACATTTTTTTTTAAGCACAAAGAACCTGAACGAAGACAGGTAACTTATAACCTTTACATTCTATTGCTGTGAAATATGTCCGTGAATAAATATAACCAATGCCTAATGAAAAACCTGTAGATTTAGGGAACATTAAAAGAACTATTACCAGGAATCTTGCTAAACAAAACCCCCAACTAGCTAAGCAAGTAGAATCAAATAAGAAAGGGCTTGAGAGTGATAGGAAAAATAAAATTAATGTTGAATTAGAAAAACTAGATTTGGAATTCGGTAGCGATAATTCAGATTTTGACTGTTCTGCATTCATTAATCCCGGTGATACTACATTAATCAATACAAATTCAAGCTTAATTAGTGGTTCTGTAGACCAAAATAAAACTCTAACAATTGATGACGTGATCGATTATCAAACTGACGTAAAGTCATTATTAAGTTCAACGCTTTCTCAGCTAATTTGTGAGAAAAAAACAAAAGAAAATTCATTTCCTGATTTAAATCGCGCATCAATAATAAGTGAACACGATAGTGACGACACTGCAAGCGACGAAGACTCGACAACACAGAAAAAAATGACACTGCCAACTAATCAACAAGTTTCCCTTCGCGACGCGCTCGAAATAATCCCTATTTTTGACGGAAGTAACATCCCTTTAGCTCATTTTATAGAGGGATGCACAGAAGCAAAAGCTATAATTCCCACACAGGCACATGAGAATCTTGCTAGATTAGTTAGAAGTGAATTGACCGGAGAAGCGCGGAAATGCATATTCGGAAATACGTTTCGAACTTTAGATGAATTAATAGAGAAACTAAAAAAGGTTTATGCTCCCGCGAAAAGCGTATACCAGCTGCAAGGAGAACTAGGCAATATATTTATGTGGGATAAAGAAAATGTTATATCATACGCTGCGCGAATAAAAGAACTAGCAGATAGGATCGAAGACGCGCATAAATTAGGCAATGATGGTGCCACGGATGACACGTTTAAAGCAAATTTAGAAGATGATGTGGTTAAATGTTTTAAAAGGGGTTTACGTTCAGAAATAGAGATAAGATTGAAAGATAACGTGAATGAAACTTTTAAAACTCTAATCAATGAGGCGCTAGAAATTGAAAGAAAATTAAATGCATGTTCAGAATTGCGAAAAAATAAGCCAAACAAATCTTCAGAAGAAGAATCAGAATCGCGAATTATTACTAAAAATAATAAATTCAATGTTGCTCAGGACACTAAAATAGCATGTTTAATTTGCGGAAGACCGGGACATGCGACCGAAAAGTGCTACCACCTCGAAAACTTTCGACAAAAAATCTTTTCCGAAAATCCGGATGTTTCAAATTCAATTCAAAACCAATTTTTACAAAATACACCTCAAAGAAATTTTAATAATCACAATAAATGGAATTCTGCACAAAATCCAAACTTTGGACCCCGACAGAATCACAATTTTAGATCTGGACAAAATTCAAATTTTAGACCTGAACTAAACCAAAACTTTGTGCCTAGACAAAATCAAAATTTCGGATACCGACAGAATCAAAATTTCAGTAACCGACAAAATCCAAATTTTGGATATCGCCAAAATCAAAATTTTAGTAACCGACAAAATCAGAATTTTGGAAACCAACAAAATCAAAATTTCGGATACGGACAAAATCAAAATTTTAGATCCAGGCAGAATCAAAATTTTCAGCCTGGTCAAAACCAAAATGGAAATCCTGAAAATACAAATAATCAGCAGACCCGCCCATATCCCACCCAAGGATCCAAAATTATTTGCAATTTTTGTAATTACCCTGGTCACATCGCTAAGGATTGTTATAAAAAGAGTAGATATTTACAAAATCAACAAAGCCCACAAAATTATACGCAGAACCAGGAAAACTCCAACGCTATTCCCCCAATGGGTGCTGGGAGGAAGGCGCCAACCCACTAACTAAAGCACCTATAGAAATCACGAGTGAGGAAAATGATATCAAAATTCATATCAGTAGGAATAATATAATTCCTTCGATCATGGCATCTGCCGTTGGTCTAAAAAACCCGGCACGTATGATGATCGACACTGGTGCTGGTCGAAATTTAATTAAAAGAAGTGCGATTGACCCCGAAGTAAAAATAAATAAAAATGAAGTGTTGAGACTAACAGGAATTAATGATCTACCTGTCTATACTCTAGGTCAAATTAAGGTTATGATACTTGGATTTTTAACTACTTTAAATATAATTCCTGATGACGTATCAGTAGATGAAGATGGAGTCTTGGGCTCTGAATTTTTTCTTAATAATAAAGTAAATATAAATTACACATATAAATGTATTGAAATTAACGATGCAACTTATCCTTTTGAACAAACTGGCGTTATCACAATCCCGGCACGAACAATTTTTGATTATTATGTAAAAATAGAAAATACAGAAAAAAGTGAAGGATATATACCTCAATTATCAATTGGAGAAGGAATTTTTGTGGGTCAAGCCATTGTAAAAAATTGTGGAGGCAAAGCCTACGTTAAATATGCAAACATAAATGAACAACCTGTAAAAATATCAATTCCTAGCGTTCAATTACAAGATTTTGAACAATGCGAACTAAAAAATTCAGCAAATCTATCTAATTTTTCAGAAAATAAAAATGATGAAACTTTGCCTAATTTGATATTAAATAGTTTTTTGAAATCCGATGAAAAGTCTAACCATTTCTGCCAAATTTACAAGATCACAGGCGAAGAAAGAGTAGAAATCATTAAAAAACTACTACGGTTAGATCATTTAAATATGGAAAAATATGAACACGTTGAAAAATTAATTACTAAACATGCGGATTGCTTCCACATTCCGGGAGTATACTTAGAACCTACAAACATTCTCCAACACTCCATACCAACAACAGATGATTACCCTATTTTTTCGCGACAATATCGATTTCCCCCAGTTCATAAGGAAGAAATCATCCGCCAAGTGGATGAATTATTGAAAAACAATGTAATAAAACCCTCCCAATCACCTTACAATACACCAGTTTGGATCGTTCCAAAAAAGCAAGACTCACAAGGAAAAAAGAAATGGCGAATGGTACTTGATTTTAGAAAATTGAATGAAAGGACAATTGGTGATTCATATCCTTTACCAAACATTCACGACATTTTAGACCAGTTAGGATCTGCTCGCTATTTCTCTGTTTTTGATTTAGCTACGGGTTTCCATCATATAAAAATGGATCCAAAAGATGCACACAAAACTGCGTTTTCAACCCCCTATGGACATTACGAGTTTGACAGAATGCCTTTCGGTTTGAAAAATGCACCAGCAACATTTCAACGACTAATGGATTTAGTTCTAACGGGACTTCAAGGAACAGAACTTTTTGTTTATCTAGATGACATTGTGATTTACGCGAATACTTTAGAAGAACATGAATCAAAATTCAATGAACTAATGAGCCGATTACGAAATGCAAACCTTCATTTACAACCCGACAAGTGCGAATTTTTACGACACGAAGTAGGATATTTGGGACATATAATAGATAAGGATGGAGTTCGACCTGATCCGAAGAAAATCATTGCAGTAAAAGACTTCCCAACTTCTAAAAATCAAAAGCATATCAAACAATTTTTAGGTTTAGCAGGATATTACCGTAGATTTATAGAAAATTTTGCCAAGATAGCAGCCCCAATCAATCAGCTCCTTAAAAAAGATATATCATTCAATTGGACGGAGAAGCAGCAACAAGCGTTCAATATTCTAAAAGATAAATTGTGCCAAGAACCACTTTTAATTCGACCTGATTTTTCAAAACCTTTCATTGTAACTACAGACGCATCAGGTTATGCCATAGGCGGAATACTTTCGCAAGGTAAAATAGGTAAAGACCAACCAATTGCCTATGTTTCAAGATCATTAACCGATACTGAACGTAAGTACGACACGTATGAAAAAGAAGCATTAGCAATAGTCTACTCCGTAATATATTTTCGCCCTTATTTGTACGGACGAAAATTCACCCTCGTTACAGACCATAAGCCCCTTGTTTGGTTCAAAAACTCTAAGGATCTTTGTTCTCGAGTTTCAAGATGGCGATTGAAGCTCGCCGAATATGATTATGACGTCATCTATAAAGCAGGAAAATCAAATGTTAATGCAGATGCGCTTTCGAGGAACCCCGTTCTAGAAAATGACGAAACCGTAGGAATTAATATAATTTCGGAAAATAACTCAACATTCGAGGAAGGGAATCCTATAAATTCCATGGAAATCTTGAACTTTGAGAATAATAAAAATTCAGATTCCGAAGAAAATATCAAAATTAATTGCGAATCTTTAAAGGAAAAAACTCCTGAAATTCTTCATAATTTAATAAGTGGGGAATCACTGAATGAAATACAAAATGAATCTTTTGATAGTCCAATACAGAAACTTCTATATCATTCAATATTACTTTTAATTCCAAAACTTATAAAAAGAAACGAATTTCTCTGTCAATCTTGGAATACTGTGGTTACAAGAGGACAGAAGCAAAAATACAAAGAGCAAGCAGAAATGAATGAACAAATTGAAAATCAAGGTAAGTCACATGGAGATAGTGAGGAAGAATATTTACCTCCCTCGCCTGCTGTCAAAAAAGCACGAGGCAGGCCCAAGAAAGCTGTGCTTACAAATGCAAGCAACCCGCAAGCCTTAAAAAAGAGAGGCAGACCGAGAAAAGAGGCAATCACTGATGAGTCTCTGAATTTGAAACAAAAAACGCACACAAAATTTGAACATGAAGATGAATCTGATTCAGATACAGAATATTTTGATAATTCAAGAAAGCAAATTAAGAAGAAGAAGAAAATTTACCAGAAATCCAAGGCAAAGCCTGCTACACAACAAGAAGAGAAGGAAAATGAAGAAGAAGATAATTTCTCAACTTCGGAAGATGAAGTCCTAAAAGACGGAAATTTTCAAAATTTTTCAGATGAAGAAAACTTTGTTGATGAAGAAAATATGCAAGAACTTTCAGAACCAGAAGATTTTCTAAAAGGAACAAACGGGAAAAATCCCGAATCTTCTCAAGAAATAAATGAAGATAAATTAGAAGAAAGTAAACCCCCTCCAGAACCCCCTCCTTTGAATACTCAAACACATACACAACAAAATGTTGTTGAGTGTCGTGATCAATTAACGATGCGTAAAGATAATTACGCTTACTTTGTTGCTACTGACGGTTCCCCACGTGACAATGGATCAAGAGCCTTGTCAAAACGTGGAATTTTACCTAAATTGAGCCAACTTGAGAAAGGACTTGTTAAAGAAATAAAGAAAGGGCAGCAGTATCATTTAGCCCTTCCTATTGAAGCTGATTCTAAAGAAAATCTGTCAGACACTTTAAGCAGTATTAAACTTTCAATACTTTCTTTGCATTCAATATCAGTGAAACTAAATTTACGATCTATTAGTATCGCAAAAACTTCACAAGTTAATCACATAGGTTGGAAAGAAATACGCGAAATTCTAATTTCAACTTTTTCGGATTCTTCTACCAAAATTATAATATGTACAGGAATAGTTCATTACCCAACAAAAGAACAGCGAACTCAATTACTTGAAGAGGCACATTCTTCAGCTTTAGGAGGTCATAAAGGTGTTACAAAAACTTATTATCGAATTCGTCAGAATTATTATTGGGAAAATATGAAAATTGATATTCAGAAATATATTCAACAGTGTTTGCAATGTCAAATAAAAAAAATTAGTTCGCGTAAAGACAAAAAATCCCATGATAATAACGGACACGCCTGGAACCGCATTCGAAAAAATTTCAATGGACATAGTTGGCCCACTTCCACAAACAACAACAGGCAACGTAAATATCTTAACTATCCAAGATAATTTTACAAAATATGCTTTAGCTTTAGCAATTCCAGATGCGAAAGCTCCAACAGTAGCTGATATTTTTGTTAAAAAATGTATATGCATTTACGCTTCCCCAAAAGCAGTTCTGACTGACCAAGGTTCAAATTTTTTAAGTAATTTAATGAAAAGAATGGCAAAGCGTTTTAGAATTAAGCAATTTAAAACAACAGCATTTCATCCACAATCAAATGGGTCTCTTGAAAGGTCACATCACGTGTTAGCTGAATACCTCAAACAATTTGTTTCAAAAAATTCCGAATGGGACGATTGGCTTGAATTAGCCATGTTTTCTTACAATACAAGTGTCCACGAAGGTACAAAATGTACGCCCTATGAATTAGTTTTCGGTAAATTAGCTCGACAACCATCAAATGAACCACTATCAAAGCAAGAAAAATTGCAAACTTATGACGATTACCTAACGAATTTTATAACAAAATTATATGAAATGAGAACTCAAGCGAGACAAAATTTAATTGCGGCTAAAGAAAAGTCAAAAATATATCATGATCGAAAAATTAATCCATTAGAAATCAAAACTGGAGATAACGTCTTTTTATTAATTGGAAAAGAACCTAAGAAAAAATTTGATGATCAATATAAAGGCCCTTACGAAGTCCTAGAAATATTAGGAAAGGGAAACGTGAAAATTGACATAAAAGGCAAACCTGCAGTGGTCCACGTCAATAGACTTAAACGTTCACACATAAAATGTCAAAACATTAATAATTAAACAACAAGCCCTTATCATTTCAATTTCAGATGGATCCCATCCACTGTCAGCGTATAGACTCTCTTATCGTCGTTTTTATGCATCAAATTGATCTGCTCATGATATGACCATATTTATTTCATACGGAAATTTTCGAAAGACATAACAGTGATATTCCTAAATGAGCACAAAACCTTAGAAGCATAAAAACAACTAGGGATATAATCCTTCAAATTAACACCGTCTTCTACACTAACTTTTGTTTTCTTTTTACAGGTCTTTGAGAAGCACAATGAACTAAAAACTCCAACTTTCACCTGGTATCTTTTTGATATTATTCCTAGTAACCCCATCTGATTTGAATCCTTTCGGATGAACATCATTTTTTGTCTCACATTTTTCGTCTCACAGGATCTAAGAAGAGATCTGACATTTGCAATAATAGTAGTCACAAAATTGATACCAAATCAATAACTTATTTTCTTCAAAAATTTCGTCAATTTCTATTCAAACATATATATGTAATATTTACAGTTCTTAAAAAAATAAATAATAATAAAAAAAAATGATCCATTTTCACAAAAAGTTCAGTACACATTTGAAAATTTAGAGAAAAATCAAGATGCTTCTCTTTATTTAATCAGAGATAATCTATTTCTTATTTTAATCTGACCTTTCCGAAAATGATAAATCTTTCTAAAATCATCTCAAGCGTTGAAGACTTTAACAAATGTGCTGATCTTAACGCCAAGTTGAATGACTCTGCTTTCGAAAATATAACAAAAGGTCAAGAAGAGACTCTATTATTTTGTCTGCTATTTCCCGAATCTTTTCTTAATTTTGAACAAACATCTCTGCTTCTTGTTTCTTTAACATTCTTGCGTTTTCAAAAATTAAATATTTTTACAGTAAAAAACTGTTTACTTTTTATGTTAACTATTACTTCACCTGGTCTATCTTAAACGTTAAAACACCTAGACTCAGTTTTACCACCCTCCCTGCAGAAAATCCATCCTACACCCACAACACGTATTCGAATTTTTCTTATAGTCCTCAATACATTTTTTGTTCTTTTCACCTTTTTATTCAAATTTATATCACTCATAGAAGCAAACTATATTCTTATCTGTCTCTATACTATTAGAAGAATATTTCTTGCAAAATAACCACTTTTGTCAATGTAAAAATTATTTTTCTAATAGGAAGCTTTATAATTCTTCTCCTTATTTATAAGTAGTTATTTACACTATACTATGTGAATCCAATTTTATAGGTTTTATATTTAACCTCGTAAATACATATGTATCTATTTCATGATGTTAACGTAAGATTGGATGATCGTTTTTAAATTGATATTGTAACCCCCGTGTTTCAAGGGGTTCCTGAAAATAGGCAATAGTAG
>CAKNXH010046394.1:0-14720 GCA_932178445.1 Andricus quercusramuli
ACGGTCATGCTAGGATAGGTGGAAATGTCAGAAAGGTTAGCATAGTTGGTACATCTTGACATGGGACTGCATACACCTTTTTGGAGACAATATTCGAGACATTTTGTTACAATTTGTTAGGGAAGGGGGAGGGGGTCCTTCACTCATTTACGTAATTTTTGCAAATGCGCTAAAACTTCCTCCTGGAGATTATCTTTTTAGTTATCAATTTTATTATTTAGTTGAGAATTTAACAATTTTCTTAAAAAGACATATTTTTTTTTTTGCAAATTCAACTGTTTTGTTAGAAATTTCTCTTTTTGGGTAAAACATTTAACGTATGATATTAACCATTTGTTTAAAATTAATATTTTGTTGCTGATAAGTCAACTGAAACAAAGGCAACTGTTTCGTTGAAAATTCATTTTCAACAATTCAAATTTCATAGAACATTTACTTTTTGTTTAAAATTTGTATTTTTCTGTTGGAAAGTCTATTGAAATCCTTTTGGATGAAAATTCAACACTTTTTTTGAAAATTTGACTTTTTGATTAAAAATTCACATGTTTTAGTAGAATTTTCAGTTTTTTGTGGACAATGCAACTTTTTGGCTGAAAATTTAACAATCTTGTTAGAAAGACATAATTTTTGGTTAAAAATTCGACTATTTAGCAGAAAATTAACTTATAGTTTACAATTCTTATTTTGGTGTTGGAAAGTGAACTGAAATCTTCTTTGGATGAAAAATTAACTATTTTTTAAAAGTTTCTTTTTAATTCATCTGTTTTCAAAGAAATATTTCATCTTTTTCGATTAAAAATTCAACTGTTTGGTTGAAAATAAAACTATTTTGTCAAAAAGTCTTACTTTTGGTTGAAAATTCTACTGTTTTATTGAAAATTTAACTATTTCGTAGAAAATTTAGTTTTTGTTTAAAATTCATATCTTGGTGCTGGAAAATATACTGAAGCTATTTGGTAGAGAATTCAACTATTTCGTTGAAAATTCATCAATTTTTGTTGAAAAAATTCGTCTTTTCCGACGAAAAATTCAGTTTTGTTCATAGAAACTTATTTTTTTGAAAAATTCATATTTTGATCTTGAAAAGTCAACTGGAATCTTTTCTGGATGAAAATTCAACAATTTTTTAAAAATTTGTTTTCTTTTTAAATAAAAATTTATCTGCTTTAAGAGAAATTTCATCTTTTTTGGATAAAAATGCAACTATTGTGTAAAGAATTCAGCAATTCTGTTAAAAAGTCATCCTTTTTTGGTGAAAATTCGTCTTTTTAGATTGAAAATTCAACTTTTTTCGCAGAAATTTATTTCTTAGTTAAAAATTCATATTTTGACCGTAAAAAGTCAACTAAAGTCTTTTTAACAAAAACTTCAGCTGTTTTTTTTAATCTGTCTTTTTGATTTATAAATTCATCCGCTTTGGTAGAAAATTATTTTTTTTTAAATGAAAATGTAACTCTTTGGTTAAAAATAATTCTTCTTTGCTTGAGTATTCAACTACTTAATTTAAAAGATTTGGTTGAATCGCTTTGTTAATAAATCATTTGTTAAGAGTTATATTGTTAGTAGAAAATTCAACTACTTGGGTAAAAGTTAAACTAAATTTTTAGAAATTTATTTTTTTGATTGAAGGTCTTTGGTTAAAAATTTAACTGTTTAGTGGAAAATTCTTTCTTTTTTGTTTAAAATTATATTTTTAACTGAAAATGTAACTTTTCAATTTTTTTAAGATTGACCTTTTTTAGTCGAGAATTCTCCTTTTTTGGGGGAAAAAAAGTTTTTTTGCTGAAGTCATATTTTTTTTTTGTAAATTCAATTTTTGCAGAGAAAATTCGTCTCTTGACTTAAAAGTTCAACAATTCAGGTAAAATTTTCTTTCTTTAGTGAAAAATTTTCATTTGTTGAAAATTCGTATTTTTTATTTAAAAAACGTTTTTTTTTCTTGTATAAATTTCATGTTTTTTTATTGAAACATAAACTATGACACTTTTTGTTGGGAATTTATATTTCTAGGTTAAAAATTCAACTATTATGTTAAAAATATAATTATTTTGTTGAAAATTCAAGTATTTTGTTAAAAAGCCATCTTTCATAGTAGATTTTTTTAAATTTATTTATTTGTTTGAAATAAATTAATAAATTTGAATATTTTAAATTTGTAATTACGTTTAGAATATTTTCTCAAAAAACTCGTATGTATTCCCATGACGTCATGCTAAAATACTCAATTGAAATAGGTAAGCCTTGAAATAGGTTCGTCTTGAAATTCGCAAGAGTTGACTGTATTTAAAATTCTGCAATTTTGAACCGTGAAAATGACAGTGATTTTTTTTTTGCAGAAATTTTGGGATGACTGAAAAATCCCGAAAAATAAAATTCCCGAATAATAATATTCTCAAATCGGAAAATTCCCTAATAATAAAATTCCCAACAGAAAATTGCCGAATTATAAAATATCCAAACTAGAAAATTCCCAAATTATAACATTCCCGAATATAAACAATTACAATTTTTTTATAAATATTAATTATTTATAAAAAATACAATAATTAAATATTCTTCATAAAAAAAATTATTTTTTTTTAATTTTTAAAGTTTTTAAAATTATTGTTGAAATTTAAAATAACAATAATTGAAAAAAATAGATTTCTGGATGAACATTTTTTTTAATTATTATTTTTAATCCAAACAATAATTCTAGAAAGCTTAAACCTTAAAAATAATTTTTTTATCAAAACATTCGATCATTGTATTGTTAATAAATAAGTAATATTTATTTTTAAAAATGTGTATTTTATTATTCTGGAATTTTCCAATTCGGGAATTTGATCCTTCAGAAATTTTATTATTCGTTAATTTTATTATTCGGGAATTTTCCAATTCGGTAATATTATAAAGTGTTTGGGAATTTTATTATTCTGGAATTTTTTAATTCGGAAATTTTATTTTAGGGAATTTCTCCATTTGACAATTTTATTATTCAGAAATTTTATTATTCGGGCATTTTCCAATTCGGTAATATTATAAACTGTTCGGGAATTTCATTACTATGGAATTTTATTTTTCGGGAATTTTCCAATTCGAGAATTTTAGTGTCGGAAATTTTATTTTTCGGGATTTTTCAGGGGTCCCCTAAAATTGTAGATTTTATTGCGCAATTGTATAACAATTGAATCGTTGAGGCCTTGAAACTAAATTTTTTTCTTAAATTAATTTTAGATTAATTTTCGGAGGTTTCGAATTTTTAATTTCATAAAATTGTAGTTTAAAATTAAAATAAGTCTTGTTTTCAATGTAATAATTTTTTATGTAAATATTAATGCAACTTCGAATTTAAAAGCAATCTTGTTTTGTATTCTTTATTTCAATTTTCAATGTAATATCTTAAAATTGTCCGAATTTTAGTTGAAGATTTAAACAAATTAATTATTTCAAATTGTAAAATATTTTATTGGGAAATTTCTAGAATGAATAATAATTCTAAAGGAAGATTTGAAATAAAAAAATTAAAACTTGAGTTTAAAATCAAAAAAGGCAAACATTAAACTATGTGAACTTGATACATCAATAAATAAATAATTTCGGTAATTTTAAATAGTTACAATTTTAGAGTTCTGAATTTTCATGTTGAACACTAAATTTTTTATTTTTCCCGTTCATAGGTTTTAATTTCGCAATTAAAATTGAATTGGTTGAATTTTAGAAAGTATAGTTAGGAATCTAAAAATGATTATTTTCTAAGCGATTTAAATTTACTTCAAATAATTGAAATTTTAAAGGGTTTGAGTATGAAAAAGATTATTTATCACAATTTTTAGTGATTACAATTTTTTTTCAGTTTTAAATGAAGTTCGCATTTGTTTAAGTTTCAACGTTCCAGAGTAGAATTTCTTTCATTTTTACTGTTTCTCATTTTAAATACTATGCATAGTATTGTGTAATTATTGTTATAAACGCTAGAAATTTAACCGGGAAAAATGTAATTTTTGACCGGGAAAACCGGGAAATAGGAGATTTTTGGTAACGATTTTTAAATTCTTTTCCAGGTGGAGCTTAGGGATCACGATCACGTGGTCGAATGTATCGCCTGGGCACCGGATTGTGCGAGGGCGCCAATAAATGCGGCCGCTGGCGCTGATAACAAAGGTGCACACGAAGGTCCTTTCCTCGCCTCTGGATCTCGAGACAAATCCATCCGCGTTTGGGACGTGGGCGCAGGAGTCTGTCTCTTCACTCTAATTGGACACGATAACTGGGTTCGCAGTATCGTCTTTCATCCCGGCGGCAAATTCATCGTCAGCGCCTCCGACGATAAAACGTTACGGGTATGGGATATCCGCAACAAACGGGCCATGAAGACCCTCGAGGCTCATGTCCACTTCTGCACTTCTGTTGGTAAGAAAACAATCTAATCTAATCCTGATTACATTCACTTTTTTCTATTAGAATCTTTCTCTTTGTTGGAATTTATAACTTACAAGTGATTTCCGCAAAAAAATCAATGAAATTAAGCGAGAAATTGACTTTTTACAAATTATATTGAGAGAGAATATTGAGAGTGGAAGGGGAGCTTTTCCAGAGTCCAGAGCGACTCAAAAATATGGTGCAAGAATATTTTCTCTGGAGAAATTATTCTAGAGCTTACAATTTTGACTTTCCGATGGATTTCGAAAGAAGGCAATAAACGATGTCAGAATAAGAAAGAAACCGATAAATATCTCAAATATATCAAAATTTATAGGGGTTCAAAGAAAAAACCTCTGGAAATTTGTTAAACTCCGGGAGTTTTATAAACGCTGAGAGTTCTATAAACTCCTGAAGTTAATGAAACTCCAGTATTCTATGAACTTCGCGAATTTTATGAACTCCGTGAATTCTATGAACCCCATGCGTTCTATGAACTCCAGGTGTTCTATAAACTCTAGGAGTTTTATAAATTACGGAAGTTTTTTCAATTCCGTGAGTTTTATGAAATTGGGGAGTTCTAAAACCTCCGCGAGTTTTATAAACTCGGGTAGTTTTATGAACTCCGTGAGTTTTTCGAACTACGTGAATTCTATGAAATCCGTGAGTTCTATGGACCCCGTGAGTTCTATGAACCCTGTGACTTCTATAAACTTTGGGAGTTTTATAAATTCCGGGAGTGTTTTCAATTCCGTTAGTTTTATGAACTCTAAGAATTTTATGAACTCCAGGAGTTCTATAAACTCCGAGCATTTAATGACCTTCGGGTGTTTGATGAACTCCGGGAATTTTATGAACTTCAGGAGTTCTAAAAACTTTGCGTGTTTTATAAAGTCTGGTAGTTTTATCATATGAACTCCGTGAATTCTATGAAATACGTGCGTTCTATGAACCTCGTGAGTTCTATGAACCCTGTGAGTTCTATAAACTTTGGGAGTTTTATAAATTCCGGAAGCTTTTTGAATCCCGTGACTCTAACAATTTTATGAACTCCAGGAGTTCTATACACTCCAGGGATTTTATGTACTTCGCGAGTTCTAAAAACTTCGCGAGTTTTATAAACTCTACTAGTTTGAGGAATTTCGAGAGTTTTATGAACTCCAGGTGTCATATAAACTCTGGGAGTTCTATAAACTGCGGGAGTTTCATGAACTCCGGAAGTTCTTTAAACTCTGGGAGTTTTTTAACTCTGGGAATTTTATGAACTCTGGCAGTTCTATCAGGGTTGCTACAAGACCTGGAGGAACTGGAAATGTCATGGAATTTAAAATAAGTGTTTGATAAACCTGGAAAAGTCATGGAATTTAACAAAAAATTACTGGAAAACCTGGCAGAGTCATGGAGTTTTGAAAAAATGACGAACTTTTTCATTCGTCTCTTTTTTAAATTCCTAATCATTTAGTATTTCATAGCGAATTCTATGTTTGAAAATTGATACGAAGAGATTTTTTTTACATCTGAACGATGTAACGAGTGCGTTTTGAATTCAATAAAACGTATTGATAAGAAAATCCCCGGAATTTTCGGAAATTCCATATAAACTCTTGAAGATCTTTAACCTCCAGGAGTTTTATAAACTCCAAGAATTTAATGAACTCCAGGAGTTCTTCAAACTCCAAGAATGTGATGAAGTCCAGGATTCTATGAACTTCGGGAATTTTATGAACTCCACGAGTTCAATAAACTCCGGGAGAACGTCATGAACTTCTTTAGTTGCATAAACTCCGGGAATCTTATGAACTTTGGGAATTTTATGAACTACGGGAGTTCTACAAATTTCGCGAGTTAAATAAACTCCACGAGTTTAATAAACTCCAGTAGTTATGACCACCGTGATTTTTATTAACTCCGGGAGTTCTATAAACTCCAGAAGTTCTTAAAACTCTTGGAGTTTCATGAAATTCAATCATTTTATGAAATACAGGTGTACTATAAACTTCAGGAATTTCATGAACTTCTGGAGTTTTATTAACTCGTTTTATTAACGTTTTTAAACTCCGCGAATTTCATGAACCTCTTTAGTTCCTTAAACTCCAGGAATTTTATAACCTCCGGGAGTTCTACCAATTCCGCGAGTTCTTTAAACTCTTGGAGTTTTATAAGCTTCGAGCATTTTGTGAAATACAGGTGTGCTATAAACTCCGACAATTTCATGAACTTCTAGAGTTTTATTAACTCTGGGAGTTTTATAAACTTTGAAATTTCCATAAACTCCGGGAATTTCTAAACTCTGAGAATTTCATGAATTTCTGGAGTTTTATTAGCTCTGGGAGTTCTATAAACTTTGAAAGTTGCATAAACTCTGGGAATTTTTTAACTTTGGGAATTTCATTAACTTCTTTAATTCCTGAGAATTTCATGAATTTCTGGAGTTTTATTACCTCTGAAAGTTCTATAAACTTTGGATGTTCCATAAACTCTGGAAATTTCATGAAATTCTCAGGAACTAAAGAAGTTAATGAAAATCCCAAAGTTAAAAAATTCTCAGAGTTTATGGAACTTTTAAAGTTTATAGAACTCCCAGAGCTAATAAAACTCCAGAAATTCATGAGATTCTCAGAGTTTAGAAATTCCCGGAGTTTATGGAAATTTCAAAGTTTATAAAACTCGCAGAGTTATAACTTTGGGAATTTTATGAACTCCGGGAGTTCTACAAATTCCGCGAGATTAATAAACTCCACGAGTTTAATGAACTCCGGGACTTATGAACACCGTGAGTTTTATGAACTTCGGGTGTGGTTTAAACTCCGGAAGTTCTTTAAACTTCTGGATTTTTATTAACTCTGGAAGTTTGTAAACCTCAAAAGTTCCATAAACTCCGTGTGTTTTTAAATTCTGGGACTTTCATGAACTTCTAGAGTTTTATTAGCTCTGGGAGTTCTATAAATTTTGAAAGTTCCATAACTCTGGGAATTTTCAAACTATGGGTATTTCATTAACTTCTTTAGTTCCATAAACTCCGGGTGTTCTTTAAACTCTGGGAGTTCTATAAACTTTTAAAGCTTCATAAACTCCGTGAGCTTTTAAACTCTGGGAATTTCATGAATTTCTGGAATTTTATTAACTCTGGGAGTTTAATAAACCTTAAAAGTTCCATAAACTCTGGGAATTTCATGAACTTCTTTAGTTTCATAAATTCCACAAATCCTATGAACTTTAGGAATTTTATGAACTCCGGGAGTTCTACAAATTCCGCGAGATTAATAAACTCCAGGAGTTTGAAAAACTCTGGGACTTATGGACACCATGAGTTTTATGAACTTCGGGTGTTGTTTAAACTCTGGTATTTCTATAAACTCCGAAAGTTCTTTAAACTTCTGGATTTTTATTAACTCTGGGAGTTCTATAAACTTTGGAAGTTCCATAAACTCCGTGAGTTTTTAAACTCTGGGAATTTCATGAATTTCTGGAGTTTTATTAACTCTGGGAGTTCTATAAACTCTGAAAGTTCCATAAACTCTGGAAATTTCATGAGCTTCTTCAGTTCCATAAACTCCGGGAATCTTATGAATGGGAATTTTATGAACTCCGGGAGTTCTACAAATTCCGCGAAATTAATAAACTCCACGAGTTTAATAAACTCCGGGACTTATGATCACCGGGAGTTTTATGAACACCGGAAGTTTTATGAACTCCGGGCGTTGTTTAAACTCTGGGAGTTCTATAAACTCCGGAAGTTCTTTAAACTCTTGGAGTATTATAAACTTCAAGCATTTCATGAAATACAGGTATGCTATAAACTCCGGGAATGTCATGAACTTCTGGAGTTTTATTAGCTCTGGGAGTTCTATAAACTTTGAAAGTTCCATAAACTCCGGGAATTTCATTAACTTCTGGAGTTTTATTAGCTTTGGGAGTTCTATAAACTTTGAAAGTTCCATAAACTCCGGGAATTTTATTAACACCGGGAGTTTTATGAACTGCTGGTGTTCTTTAAACTCTGGGAGTTCTAAAAACTCCGTAAGTTCTTCAAACTTCTGCATTTTTATTAACTCTGGGAGTTCTATAAACTTTGAAAGTTCAATAAACTACGGAAATTTCATGAACTTCTTTCGTTCCATAAACTCCAGGAATTTTATTAACACCGGGAGTTTCATGATCTACGGGTGTTCTTTAAACTCTGGGAGTTCTATAAACTCCGGAAGTTCTTTAAACTCTTGGAGTTTTATAAACTGCAAGCATTTTATGAAATACAGGTGCGCTATAAACTCCGGGAATTTCATCACCTTTTGGAGTTTTATTAGCTCTGGGAGTTCTAGAAACTTTGAAAGTTACATAAACTCCGGAAATTTTTAAACTCCGGGAATTTCATTAACACCGGCAGTTTTATGAACAACGGGTGTTCTTTAAACTCTGGAAGTTCTATAAACTCCGCAAGTTCTTGAAACTTTTGGATTTTTATTAACTCTGGGAGTTCTATAAACTTTGAAAGTTCAATAAACTCCGTGAGTTTTTAAACTCTGGGAATTTCTGGAGTTTTATTAACTCTGGGAGTTCTATGAACTTTAAAAGTTCCATAAACTCCGGGTGTTTTCAAACTCTGGGAACTTTATGAACTTCTTTAGTTCCATACACTCTGGGAATTTAATGAACTCGGGAGTTCTTCAAACTTTGGAAATTTTATAAATTTCGGAAGTTCTGTAAACTTTTTTTTACAAAATCGACTGTCTATAACTCAGAAAGGACTTTATTTATTAGGTCACTTTCCGGCGACAATATTTATTAATTGTTTAAATAATTTTGATAAATACAGATTTTCGTCGATTTTTAAGCTGCAGCTTTTGAATTTTAAATGAGAATTAACTGTAAATAACTTGTCATTAAAACTCTTTTTGTTATTTTATCATTGAGCTACCATTTTTTTCTTATGGACAATTTTTATTTTAAAATCCTTACTGCTGCTAAAGCCACCATATACGGTAAAATTCAAATTGTTTGAAGAAATAAACTCTTAAAAATGCTGAAAATGCGGAGTTATTAATAAAATTGATTTTAAAAAAAACACTATAATCAGAGTCAATTCAGTTGATTCGTGGATTTTGTAAAAAAAAAATACGACGTCCATTTATTTGAATGTAGTCTAGTTGTGAATTTTTTAATAAATTTGTTTATCAAACAAATTATTGTTCGTTAATGAAGTATCATAAGCAAAGTATTTTGCCAAGTAAAAATTTATATTTGTTTGTCGAATTTATTTAAGACATCAGCAATTGTTATTAGGTAATAAAGCCATCGCACTATTTATTATCTACAAATTTTAAATCAATTATGTAAAAAACGATGTCTAGACCGAAAAATGACTAAAATATGTATTTGTTTATAACATCAACAATTACTTTTGATTTATAAATATAAATATTTATTTATTTTTCTGAAAGAACTACTTTGATTGAAATGCATTTTTTTCCCCCAGATTTCCACAGAAGTCATCCGTATGTTGTGACCGGGAGCGTGGACCAGTCGATAAAAGTTTGGGAGTGTCGCTAGTCACCGGATTTTCGAGTTTCCAATCGAAAGTCACGAGAAGAAATTTTTCGAGTCTTCGCGCAACGCGAAATTGGAAAAGAAGACGCGTTTTTTTCCGGTTAGAAACGGCCGAACGAGAGTAAGCTACTGCAAAAAAGCTATCGTACATATAAAAATATAATTATTATAATTATTATACACACCTATACACGTACGGTTAAGAGCTCTTTAATTAATTTATAATAAAGTATAATTAGTAATTAATATTATACATATAATACATATATACAAACAAACAAACATATTATCGTTTCACGATAACGGATTACACTGGACTTCGAGACAAGATCACTTTTTTTTTCCTTTTTGTTTCGCGAGGATGTTTTCCCACCTCCGAAGCATTTTTTCTTCACCTCCGGATTTTTTCCAATCGTTGTAAATAATATGAAAAAAAGAGAGAACACGACAAAACAAGCAACCGACACTTTCGTATTGTCGAAAACGTCCTCGACGAATTTAAAAAGGCGAATTTTTGAAACTGAAAATGCGACGTTGCAATATAATCACTGCGGTGCAATGATTCTTATTTATATGGAAGCTATAATCCGAATTTTGTACTCGGGATCCTTGAAAAATAATCGAGAATCGTAAAGAATTAATGAACGTTCTTTTTGACACGATTTATTCTTTGAATAATTCGATTCTGATTTTCGGGGGATTCGAGATCGTCGCAAAATCTGTATTTCCTGTACAGGATGGTAATTTGTGGTTTCTGAAAAAAAAGGCAACGAGCGCTTGGTTAATGAAAATCTTTTCGTTTTTTCGTTACTTCTTTCTCTTTTTGCCAAAAAGAGTTTGCAGAGGTTTGGCAAATCTGTAATTTCAGGCCTCGTTCTTGTTTTTTCTAATTTGAAATCTATTTTACATTCTCATTTTCTTGTGAATTATCGTGGCGACGTTAATTGTAATAACGAGCTCCTCCCGTATTAAAAAAAAAGGTTACTCCACCGGTTTTGCAACACTTACCATCAGTCAGCACACATGAGAACTACTTTACCGACGGATGATAAAACTGCGATCTTACTAACTGACTGTCGGTAAAGTAGGAATTGAATCGAATCAAATTAGATCTGGTTTATCTACTGTTGATGTTGCAGGCCTCTAGCTTATCTACTGATGGGAAATTGTAAATAATTTAGTTGTGTAATTAATTTTTACGTAGCTTGCATTTTAACTTTGTTTCTTTCTCTCTCGTTTTTTTCTGACAATTTAGTTTTCGCGTTTTTTCATTATCGGCCACGAATTATGAAACACCCTGTATATATCGAAGTACACAAAATATGTACATACACGCATATTGTAGGCGAAGAGAACGAAGTTGCCGCGAAGAGTTTTCGATTTGCTTTTTTCAAGAGGCGCGTATTACAATCTTTTCTCGATCAAATTTCAAAGGCAAAGTTGGGAGACTTTTTTTTTTCTTCTACCAGATACAACTTTTTTCCGGACAATCCTCGGAATTTTCTGTTATTTCGGGTGCTACTTGAAAAAGACTGAGACTCGAGACATCTTTAAAAAATAAAGTTTTTTTTTTTCAAATTGAACTTGGGAGGTTTAAGAGAAATCAATTTCAGGGGAAAACTTTTGCGATAAAATCTGATTAAGAAAGATTTGATCGCGCCTTGAAAATAAAATATAAAAAAATATTAATAAGTACCCTCTAGCTGACTAGCGAATGCAAAATCTGTATCCCGCTGCAACTGTAAACCTTAAAGATAAAAAAATTTGTTAAATGTATCGCGTACGCATATGCAAAGTGTAGTGCATGTAGCTTTTTTCGAATGGGGTCTGAGACGTAAGGTTTAGGTACACACAACTCTTAACTAGCGATAGTCGCATAAGTAGTGTGTAGAGAACGAAAAAAAAAGATGAATAAGGACGCAAAACTTGAATTTTGAAGAAGAGCGCCTCTTTCCGGAGGAAAAATTTACCCAAGTTGCAAAAATTCCTGAAATTTCGAGAATTGGTATAAGAATTTCACCAAGGATTAGAACCAAATCTGTTTTATCGACTGTCGGTAATTATTCGCGGATTTTGGCTGTTTTTTTGCAAATTGGAAATTTTTCCTTCATTTGGAATAAGCAACTCGCGGAAGGTCTTTGCGATGCCATAAGTTTAACTCGAGGCTGTATTTTCAGTCACTGTCGTTCCACCTCTGAGCACCATCCTCTCTTCCTCTCAGAAAAAAAATCTGATCACTCGGCCTTTGACCTTCGTCAACTCGATCCTGCTCCCGTTTAGGACCCTTCGATTGATGTGGTACTAAATTATTTTGATGAATAATAAACCAAGTTGTCACTGAGTTTATGTGCTTTTTTTGTATCTTGATCCTAGTTCCCAGATGTGGATTTTTGCACTTTTCAGGTTTATCAGGCTTGAAAATGCACTAGTGCGCAGCGGTAGGTATACAATTTTTTTACTACGCAGCCGTAAGTGCCTTATGACTCTACTGCGCAGCCATAAATGCCATAGAGATCTACTGCGCATCCATGGATATCTACTGCGCAGCCATATATGTCGTAGAGACTTACTGCGCATAATTGAAAAGCGCATGTGCGGCGGGAAATTTAAATCGAAAATGATCTTTTTTAATCTTCTTGGGTTGTTACAAAATCCCAATTTCGAAATTCCCTGACAAACTTGTCATTTTCCCTGACCATTCTAAATTTTTCTTTCATATATAAAAACAAACTTAGATCTAGGAGATCAATAACCTTAATTTAAAAAATATATATCTGTAAATTACGTGATACATGAAATTTCAACGAAGTCATTGAATTTTCGACAAAAAAAATATCAATTTGGAACCAAAAACGGCAGAATTCACCAAGGAAAAAAAGAAATTTTCCACAGAATAGTTAAATTTTCAACACAAGTGACGAATCTTCGATTTAAAACATGCATTTTCAACGATATTAATATTTCCAATAAAAAATATTTTAACTTTTAATCAAAAACATTTGAATTAAACCAAAACATTAAAATTTTCAACAAATTAGTTGAATCCTCAACCAAACCAGACTAATTTTCAAACAAAAAAATTAATTTTCCATCAAAAAAAAAAAAAACTAATTCTCAACAAGATAGTTAAGTTAACAGTTGACGAGTGTTTTTTAAAAATTAAAATTATAAATCTTCAAACGAAAAAATGATTTCTTAATCAAAAAGGTAAATTTTCAATCTAAAAGATAAATTTTCTACCAAAAAAATAAATTGTGAAAAAACCACATGAAATTCAGATAAAAAAGATAAATTTTCAAGCAGAAATGGAATAGCTACATTTTCAGTTTAAAAAATGAATTTTCTACAAAAAAAAAATAAATTAAAAATAGAAATAGAAAAATGGTATAGCTACATTTTCATTGAAAAAAAAAAAATAATTTTCTACCAAAAAAAAAAGAAATAAACGTTTTCAACTAAAAAAAATTAATTTTTAAACAAATAGTTGAACTTCCAGCCCAAAAGTTTTCAGTTAGAAAGATAAATTTTCAACCAAAAAAAAACTAAGTTTCAACAAAAAAAGTTGAAATTCTAACAAGAGAAATGATTTTCACCCAAAAATAGAACAGTTCAATTTTCAGTAAAAACAATATTAACTTTGAACCAAATAAAATTAATTTTGAACAAACAAAATTAATTTTCATCGAAATAGTCAAATTTTCAATCCAAAAGATTAATTTTTTAACAAAAAAGGCAATTTTCCAGTAAAATGCATGAATTTTCAACTAAAATTGTCAATAATACAGTGAAATTTTAAACCAAAGAAATTAATTTTTCACCAACAAAATGAAGTTTGAACGAATGAGATTACATTTCTACAAAAAAAAAACGAATTTTTCAATAAAATAGTGGAATTTTAACCTTAAACAGATAAAATTTCAATTTAAAAAAGAATAATTAAATTTTCAATTAAAAAAATTATTTTCAAACAAATAAAATACATTTTTAACCAAATAGATGAATTTTCAACCACGAAGATTAAACTTCTATCAAAAAATGTAAATTTTCAATAAAAGGAAATTATTGTGAACCAAAGAAATCAATTTTCAACTTTAAAGATTAATTTTTAATAAAGTACATGAATTTCCAGTGAAATATTTAAATGTTTAAAGGAATTTTCAACCAAAACGATCAGAAATGACAAAGAAGATAAATTTCCAACAAAATAGTCAAATTTGGAAAAAAAATATTTTCCAACGAAAATGATGAAAATCAATTAAAAAAATAAATTGTCAACAGAATTGATAAATTTTCAACCAATGTAATAAATTTTCGATAAGGAAATGGATTCTCAACAATAATGTCATTACCACTAAAACAGACTAATTTTCCAACAAAAAAGAGGAATTTTCAACAAAAGAATTGCATTTTTAACCAAGAAAGATTTTTCAATCAATAAAGAAAAAAATAAAATCCAATATGTCGAATTCGCAAGCCGAAAAGACAAAAAAAGTTTAATTTGTGACCCAAAAATATGAATTTTCTACCAAAATAACCGAATTTTCAACACAAAAAAGACGAGTCTTCAACAACAGAAATCTATTTTTAACTAACAAAGATACATTGTTCAATAAAACTGGAATTGTAACATTTTCAGTTTAAAAAAATTAATTTTCAACTCAAAAAACAAATTTTCAATTTTTTTCAGTGATTAATATTAACCAAAAAAATTAATTTTAAACCACATAGTTGAACTTTAACTGAAGAAGATAAATGATTTATTTAATAAATTAAAA
>CAKNXH010046398.1:492-29238 GCA_932178445.1 Andricus quercusramuli
TTGATTTTCCGAGTTCCTTCAAAACTAAAAATCCCCCTGTCTGAGCCTTTGTTCCTCCTTGTTGCTGGCCCTTATTACCGGTTGTAATTTGAACTTTATTTACATTTATTATTAATTAATATGTCTTTCGAGTATTCTCATTTTTATTCCGTTTCCGCCGGTTGAGATCCTTCGCCTCGCGTGCTAATACGCCCGAGCGAGACGCAAAGAGGAAAGAGAGAGAGGGAGGGTAATCAAAGCGAAAGGAAGCGTGCGGAGGAAAATGTGAGTTCGGGCGTACGTGACTTGGCGAAGGACCCTGGCCGGCCAATGAAGTGCATCATAACAATGGAAAACGTGCCTTAGCACGTGTTTACCGGCTTACGGGGACATTTTCTGGCCATTACCGGCGGCCTTGAGGGGACAGGGGAGAGTTGGAACAAAGGCGCTGAATCGTCGATGGCAAGCAAACTCGTAGTTTCAAAACATCGTAAAATCGACACTCAGTGCTAAAGGCCTTTCACTTTGATTTTTGAATGAAAATTGAAGTGGAGGGCCGCACATATGAGTGTCGACGTTACGTGGTTCTCAACTATGGCCGGTGGCCGATAACAATTCGATAACCCACTCAATTTCGACATCCAAACGTCAAAAGTGAGTTTACAAACGTGACCGAACGACTTCCAAACAATTGGTAAATGACTTTTTTGAAAAAATTCAAAATTGTTGAACAGCGTAAAGTTTGCTCTCCAATTTCGAAAAAGCAATATATTTTTGAGTTTCTCAAATTAAATTTCTAAATTAAAGATTATATCAATAAGCTTGTATGTGTTCAAAATCACGCTATTTTAAGAAATTTTGCTTTAAAAACATTAAAAATTGAGCGATCATAAATTTTTGTTTAAAATAAACAATTGTTAAATTACAAATTATAATGAATAAATATTCAATTTTTATTCTCACCTTTGGATTGAACACTTTCATTTACAAAATGGAAATTGAAAAATTTTAATTGTAACATACAAAGCTTAACTCAAGACTCTAAAATTTTAACTATCAATTGGAATTTTTATTAAGTTTTCATGTAAAATTATGTAGATATAACAGTTTTTACACTTGTTTTTAAACAAAAATTGCGTTTTTTTTCTAATTTTTGACAATCAAGAATTGAAGAAAATTTTAAATTGTGTTTTCAATAAATGAATTTTGAACATTATGAATATCCGGCAGTTCAAAGGGCAACAATTCAAAATTCAAGAAAGAAGCCAATTTTGCATACCAAACAAGTGTTAAAGATAAAAGAGAAAAAAAAGATAAAAAGAAAAAGAAAGATAAAAAACATTTCAATCCATGAAAGCTCCCAACCCTGATAATTTCTTTGCAATTCTTCAAAACCACATTTTCAAATTCTGCAAAATGTATGGAGGGAGAAAAAAGTTGACTAGACTTGAAATTTCTGCAAAAGAATCTGAAAAAAAACCTATTGTAAGGAGATAATTTTTTTTAAAAACGAAATTTTCTAAAAGGATTTGAGATTAATGAACTTTTCTTTTAATTCAAATAAGATGATATTTATTGTGACAAAATCTTTTATTAGAATCCCAATAGCTGAAAATAAAAAAAATGGGGAAAAATAGAGAAGAATTTTTTGTATAATTCTGATAATAGAACAATTTTATTTGTTGAACGGTTTCGTTTGTTGCATATTCTGTGAAGAAAATAATACACAAGTTAATTTCTGACTTTCTTTGTTTTAATATACTTATGTTAGTCGAAATGTAGATAAAAATTTTGTTGGAGTTGCATTATAGATATTATTGTAAAATGTTATAAAAATCGAAATAGTGATATACAGAAAAGTTCACTAAAATAAGGCATACGTGTAACATTTTCATCGTCATTAAAACAATTAGAAAGCTATTGCGACACATATGAAGTCCCCTCCACCAATATAATGTTTTTACAACTCATCACCCTTCGCAATGACAAAATTGGAATTATTTACACACATAATCGACTTTACCGTGCTTTATTCACGTCTCATTTGTAGGTTTGCTGAGAATATTTGTTTAATTTCTAATGAATTTTTATTGCTAGCAGCTAATTTTATTTCGTCACTTGTTCTTAACAATTTTATTCTTTACAAGAAAATATTAGAAAGAGTAAGAACTTGAACTCAGAACGTGGAATTTCCACAAATAATTCGTACTTCAGTTTAGAACAGAGAATTAAAAAAAATTAATTAAGGTATGCAACAAGGAATTAAAAAAAATGAGATGCGTAACAAGAGGCAAGATTAGAAGATAACACATTTGTCAGTTATCTTTCATCAAAGCAGGTTATTTTATTCTTGAATTCATTCTCCATATTTCTGTTCATTAATTTTCTCTTTAATAGGATCGAGAAAGTTTCAATTAAATTAAATTTTAATTTAAGAAATGAATCCTTTAGAAGAAGTTGACTTTTTTCTGAATAAAAAAAGTTCAATAAAAAACATTGTATAAAGTGAATAATTGTTCAGGGAATAAAATAATCCACTGTAGTTGTAAAATTTAATTAAAATTTCAACTTTTGTCTTACATGGATAGTCCAGCTTTTTGGGCAAATATAAAATATGTTTGTCAAACATAATTGGTAAATATTTCCATTCTTATCAAATGGAGTATAAAAAAAAGCAGTTTTTACGATTTTCAAAGAGGCAACGAAATTTCTAGCGAATTTGTTAAATTAAATGTCACTTTAAATTTTTCTTGCATCATTATAATTACACTCGGTGAAAGGAATTTTCTTTAAAAAATTGTGATTCTAAGTCGGAAAAGGAAATTTTTTGAAGAAAAAAATGTAATTAAAATCTGCCACTATATGTTTCCCAAAAGAATTATAAATCTGACATGAAATAGGGTATTTTCGGAAAAAATTATAATTTTGAGTTGGAACAAGAAACTTTCCAAAAAGTGATAATTTGAATATCATTTCGGTTTATAACCAGGAATTTTTGGCAGAAACAATTTATATAAAATAGGGAAATTTCCAAAAGAATTACAATTTCGACTCAGAAAAGGGAATTTTCTGAAAGAATTATGATTGTAACTTGGAAAAGGGAATTTTCGAAAATAAATTACGATTGAGATCTGAAATATCGTATTTTTCTAAAGACTCCTTTATAATTTTTAGTATGGCATTTTCTAGAACGATTAACGATATATAAACTTTTTCTTCTTGATTTGATTGGAAGGTGTCAAATTCTTTCGAAATCTACAATCAAAATTCCTAACGCTGAAAATGCACATAATGTAAGAGAGTATAAAATGAATTTTTGTAGGATTCTTCTAATAGAAATAGCGTCTAGGTTAGCCGGAAATGCTTGTTACACTTCCAACGAATTTTAATTACCAGAAGATCATATTATTTCGTAATTTATTTTCGAAATTTCTAGCAGATATATTTTTATTTAACAGTATTGAGGAAATTTCAAATTGTGAATTGAACAAACGGATGAATCAATTCTTAATCGAAACGGAATACAAATTTTGACTTTTTTCTCATATAGAGAAAAAACTTTGAATATGTTTGCAGGATTCAAAATTGAAAATGACGTCCACAAACACGTGGGAAACCCCAGTTCTTAATTTGTCATATAGTATTTTCCAATTTGTGACAAGAGATGAAAAAAATATTAAAAAGTAAATTACATTTTTTACTCCAGGAAGAAAATTTTCCAAAAGAATTATAATTCTGACTTCGAGAAGAAAATGTTTGAAAGAAGTTATAATTTTGAATGGAAAACAAAACTCTCCAAAAGGGTGAGGATTTGAAGTTGAAACGTGAAATATGGGAGAAGAATTTAAAATTTGATTTAGAACAGGCAATTTTTGAAAAAAAATTATAATTCAGATTTGAAGTAAGGATCATTGCTAATGAATTAAAATAACGTTGTATTAAATGAGGGACTTTTTGAAAAAATTATCATTCTTCTTTGGAACAGGAAATTTCCAAAGAGAATTATAACTCTGACTTGGAAAACGAAATTATTTTTAAAAAAATTTGCAACATGCACTTTTTGGAATTTTGACTTGGAACGTGCGATTTTTCAAAACAATTATGATTTTGATTTGTAGCAGAAAATTTGCGTACGAAAATTCTAATTCTGATCTGAAACAAGGAATTTTTCGACATAAAGGAAGGCGTAATAAGAAGCGTACTTTATGAATTAGCAGAGATTTTTAAAAGTCTTGTCATCCTGGATTTAACAAAATATTTTAAATATTTTTGCCTCGCGTCGAGATTCCTCAAAAATCTATGTTTAATTTTCAAAGAATTTTTACTGACCGGCGGAGCGTTTCATTCCGCATTTCATTCCGCATTTCATTTTTAACATTTTTAGTCGTTATGTTTTCATTTAAGGCTCATGTAGGGGGTAATGTAACCTAGAAAATAACCTGAAAAAATAAATTGAAAATGTTGGCGCACCGAATGATTATCGGGGAACAATTTTGTTTTCTCATGGAAGCTCAAATCCATGTTTGAGGTGCAAAGACCCCACGGATTTCCAGGTGAGTTTTCTAGGTTACATTACCCCCTAGATGAGCCTTAATATTATTCAGGAAATTGTTATTTAATTAAATAGAGACTAATTTCATTTTAATTCAAAAAATTAGTATTTCAGAACTACTAAGTTAATTTTTGTTCATAAAATCATCGCAGATTTTAAGGGGATAGTCAAGATTCAGGTACTCAAATTTTGTTTGTTTGTTTGAAGACGGGTTTATTTACATTCAAATAAATAATATCGCATTTGAATTATACATATTTCGAGAAGTCACAGTTATTTTTTCATCATCAAATATCGGTAAACAAGCAAGTTATAGTCAATCATCCTAAAGTCCAAAAAAGGCGTTTTGCAGTATTCAAGACTCCTCATGACAGGATCATCCAAAAGAAAAAAATCGAGTGTCAATGTTTTGAAGGATCACCTACTCTTGTCTTTGATCGAAGTGGACGAGAGGAAACTAAAGTCCGCATCCGGATCAGCCATCCGACTAGCTATAAGGCCCCCCGCTCTGCGAGAATAAAGGTCTGTAGTTTTCGATCTGGGTTCTTTAGGGTACGCTGCCCAGGCTCCTGATTCTTCTTTTTTCATTTCTTGGGAACGCCGTGCCGGCTCCAAAAATTTATTTTCGATTCTTTCTTCATCTTCTTTTTTATTCGTATTTAATCCTGAGTACGGATGCTACAGACTGCAGACATTTTCTTCCAGGTGGTCTTTTCTGGGTACGCTGCATCAGGCTCCAGACTCGTTATATTGTTGGTTTATCCTGGGAACGGTATCACAGGCATCAGATTTTCTTTTATTTCTGATTTTTCTATTCCCTCCGGGTACGCTACAACAGGCTCCGGGAATTCGTTGATATTTGGTGATTGAAAACGGTATACACTTACTAGGCTACGGAGGAAAGATTTTGATTTGCTCTTTCTTTTGCAAAATGATACGACGAAGATTGTCAAATGCTTGCGAAATATGAAAAGACTAAATAATTCGTAACCACTACGACTGATAACAGATAAGAAAACATCATTATAAAAAAACTGAGTCTGAGTAAATAAGGATTTATTTTTTAAACATTGCATTCATTTTATCTTCTCGTCCCTTCCTTTTGATGAATGCCTCAATCGATCCCACGATCTTCGCACTCAATCTATTATTCTCCACCGTTTTCCTATGATTTCCCCTTGCCCTGCTGTCTTTGTTCCCCCCTCTCGGTGTACTGAAAACTTCTCGATGTAAATCCCTGCTTTCCTTGCTGGTACTCGCTCTGATAGCCATGAATCCAATTCAAACGATCCCGCCTTCTGTCGTTCTCTGTCTCTATCTATCGTCGCGTTCACTTACCTTGCCTTTCTCCTCTTCTACCCTGCCCTGCTAGGACCTATCCAGTCCTCACACCATATCATAAACTTCAAACAAACTTAACCTCAACTTTCACACAAATCTGTCTTGATCCCCAAAAATATCCTCACCCTCTTGCCAATATTTCAATCAGTTTTTGAGTTGAGGATGCTAAGTTTAAGGAATCGTAGGGATTTTTAAAAAGTTTCATAGATTTAAATTTGAAATAATTAATCTATTAGATTGGCCTTTGGTACCCTCTTCAAGTGTGGAAAAATGAAGTTCATGTTCGTGAAAATTTGAATTTTTAGCCAAACGACGCATGAGGTAAGTAGTAACGGAAATAAAAGCAGTGCTTTTTGAAATCCCTAGAAGATTATCAAAAAAGACTTTGTAAATACACTTGGAAAATCGAGATTTGAAATTTTTTAACCAGCGGTTCCAGTTTCAATCACTAAGAAAAATAAACAAATTAGGTTATATAAAATCAAGGCAATGGAAATACATCTGTTTCAATATTAATGCATATTATCAATTGTAATAATATAAATTTATGGAAATTTCCTAAAAGATTCAAAATTCTTTCCGAAATTCATAGAAGTTTATTTCCAGGAAGAACGGACGCTATTTTGTTAATTTTAGACTTATTGCATCTGTATATAAATAATAAGAATATGTTTTTCAGCTACATAAAATATATTTTTTCGAAATTAAACAAAAATAAGAATAATAGTTGATAGAAATGTTTGATAAAAGAAGGCAATTTCGTAACATTTTTATCTTTATTGAAACAATCAGAAGGTAATAGCTGCTCTTGTGAATACGATATGTCACTCTCAGCAAGGTGAGGGATTTACAACTTATTTTTTTTTCAAGTTACGACATTAAGTTACTTAGACACTCAATCTGTTTTATCTTGCTTCATCAACTCCTCGTGTATAGATTCGCCGAAAATATTTTTTGAATTCTCAACGAAGTTTAATTGACAGGAGATTATTTTATTCCATAATTCATTTTCAAAATTTTTTCGTCGAGATGTTTTTATCCAATATTGTTCAGGGAGTTCTATTCAGTTACATTTGCTCTCATTTAATTTTAATTTCAAAAATATATATTAAAGATTGACTTTATTACCTCATAAATGAAAAAATTTCCCGAAAATCGTTGCAGATTGAAGAAAACCGTTGAGGGAATAATATAATCCAGTGTTAATTGAAATTGAAAGGAAATTTTCAAATTTTGTCTCAAACAGAAGCAAAGACTTTATAGGTTTCCAAATTGAAAAGTCATTCCACGGAAACGTGGAAAATCCAATTTTCTAATTGTTTATAATATGGTTTGATTTTAGGGCGAAAGATCTTAACAATTAACTAAAAAATATTTGAAGAGAAATTTGAATTCCTAAAATTTGTTGAAAATTAATTCGTTAAGTTGAAGATTCAACTATGTAGCTTGAAATTGACATTTTTCAGTGAAAAACTCAAGTACTTCATTGAAAATTGATGTTTTTTTTATATTAATTAGTTTTTCGTGGATAATTCATCTTCTTGATTGAAAAATTATTATTTTCGTTGAGAATTCAACTGTTCGTCTTTTTTTGAAAAATTTTTTTTTTTACTAAAAATGCAACTGCTTGTCTAAAGAAACTTGTTATTAAAAATGTATATTTTTGGCTTAAGCATCCAACTATTTTGTACAAAAATAGTATTTTTTCGTTGAATTCAAACAGTTGATAGTGAGTCTGGATGGAAAATTTATCTTTGATAATGAAAAAGTTATATCTTCTGTTTGAAAAGTCATTTTCCTTGCGCAGTAAAGATCTTTTTTTCCTTAATTCAACTTTTCTTGCAAATTGAACTTTCTTATAAAAAATTGGTCTCTTTGTGTTGAAAATCAAAAGACTTGGTTGGAAATGCAACAACGAAAAAAATTGAACTTAAAAAAAAACGATTACGTAACATCTTTGAAGATTAAATCTGGTTCAAATTTGCAATACGAATGAATGAAAATAATTCTACTGCTACATGTATGAAATAATTACAATAAAAACTTCAAAATAGGAAAGAATTCTTCAGGAAATAAAATAATTCATTCTTAAATGAGATTGAACGAAAATTACGCCTCTCTTCTTAAATTTTGTTTCAGTCCAGAAGAAAAACGTATAAAAATATGAAAAGACGATTTAAAAAAATCTCGTAGCCAAGTAAAGAAATTGACTTGAATTTTAATTTACGATTCAAAACCGTCTGTCCTGAAACGTGGCCATGTCCACTTTATTAGAATAAATTTTATTTCTTAACCTTTTTACTTTTTCAGGGTTCAACCTTCTTCAGGGTGAAGATTACTCTTAGTTTTTTCTGTGCACTGAAACTATACTGCTACATTCCGATTGCGGTTGAAATAGCGTCCGTGATATGATATCAAGTGTCTTCCTTTTCTTCCTCCATCGATTTCAGCGTAAACCACAAACTTGGACAATCGTACTGCAACAAACACGTAGTCGCAGCCGTGTTTAAGTATGACAGTGGGCTCGTAAAACATGAAACCAGTTGTACGTTTAAATTTCGCACCATGTAAGGTTACAACAATTTCTTCCGGAACTTCACCTTCAGGAGTATTGTTGCGAACTGCAGTGAATCGTTGAGAACGATACTGAATGTTATCAGTCGTACGAACAAAGACATCATAATGTCGAAATTCATACGGTGGCGTATTTTCCATCCAAGCGGGAGTTTCGTTGACAATCCCCAAATCAGCTGTAACATCGCCTCTCGAGGTAGTCAATATTACCTGACCATCACCTAATTGGATAGGAAAAAAATGAACATTCATGGAGTTTGTGTATACTAGTAAACTGAAATATTCAACAATTTTTATCATTCAAGAATTTCTCGACTTCTGTACCGCGACTCCAACCAACTCATGATATGGCTAGGCAAGTTGTGGAAACGTTCTGGAACTTGAAGACTACAATCCTTAAAATTTTATCTTTTTAATCTAATCCTTCAAAATCTCAACTCTGCTAGTATATGACAAACGACTTGCGAATTAATCAATGACATTTGCAACTTTGCCGAAATTTGGAAAAAATCTGTCATTTCCAACATTCAAAACATTTTTAAAGAGTAGAGAATTATATTTTTCTGATAGATCAATTTTTGATCGAAATACTGCATATCAAATGAATGACGAAACTTTCCCAATGAAAGTTTTTGATTTGAATGCAAAAAAGTATACACGATATACAGTCCTGCTGTAATCCTAACACCGAAAAAACGATATTATTATTTAGAGAACTTTAAGCTAAGTTTGAGAATATTTGCAAATTAAATAGGTGTACAGAATATATTCTCAATGTACGGTGGTGGCTTTCTCAAATCAAGAATATATATCCTTGTCTAATGGAAAGTATTCCCCACTAAGTTCAAGAATAGATTCATCCGAAATCTGTCACGGTAATTGTATTAATTGTATTGAGGATAAATCGCACTTGCACGTCTCTAACTCTCATCTCTTCACAGAGAATTTTAAAGTGAGAAAAATTTGATTTCACACGTCAACGAATGAATAATGAAGAGAGGTTAAGTCTCTGTGTAGCACGCCGCACACTGGGTATGGAATGTTCAAACCACCTGGAGGGCACAGAACTTGACCAAATTAAACCTTTCTCATAAATGTTACTAATTGAATTTAGAAGAGACTCACATCGCCTAAACGTCAAAATTAATTTTTTCAAATTAGAAAACTTACGAAACTTCATCCCTGAACAGTAGCTTTGACTTGTTGATTATGTGACAACGGATCCGCAGTTCGCGCGCGAACTTTCGAACTTTGGCAGTGAAAGTCCTGCCAGATGTTATGTAGTCAATCACACATTGAATGCGGAACGCGTACTGTCTTGCCCAGCCTATCTTTGTTCTGAGTTGATGTATTCGTCTTTTGGTCTTATGATCAACCGTTGGTTTCGTTTTAAGGTTTGCATCTGCGAAAGTTGTCGCTGCATTGTACACACCACAATTGATAGTGCAGAGGTCGGATTCTTCGGAAAAATCTCCACGAAGCTCATAATACAGTTCAGTCAGATCTTTGGGCTTGGGAGAAACCTGAATGTTGATGTTTCTCCGAGACCTGAAGCATCGTTCTTTATCTATTGGATGCCTGTTCGCGGTTGGTCTCAGTGTCGCCTCTCTTTCTATGTTGCCGGCTTGTTCAGGCTGCGGTAAAGTAGGCGCTCCGCTTACATGGCCCCTTTTTCGGAGTTATTCGGCATGATTTCGCAGACGTTCACGCGAAAAGTGCGAGAGCTCTTGGTGTTTCTCGCGCTACAGAACCTGCAGTCGTGCCATGTAACCTTCTCGCTCAGGCGCCATACTGCTATCGTAGCACTCTAGCAGGTCGTCATTGAGTCGATCTGTCCACCCAAAAGTATTGAGGTTCCGCCGGTCCATCGCATTGACTCTGTCTTGATTGGCTCCCCAACTCTAGGGTAGTTGGCATTGTTGTCCGACCCATTGTCGGGGAGCCCGGCAAGTCGATTGTTGTGAACCGCGCTTACTACTACCATATTTGGTGTAGTCATTGTTGTTCCCACCAGCAGCAAGGGAAAGGGTTCGTCCATCCTTGTAGAGCCCCGCGTGCAAGGATAAGGCTGGTACTCTGAGAGGTCCCCCGGTATCTCAGGTCACCGTTTGAGACACATCACCGAGGTGTCATTCAGCTTTTGGCACGATTGTAACGCCTTCGGTTAGGGGTTATTCCTTCGGGACCATCCCTGGACAATTGTCCACGACTGCTTATTAATTATTGTAACAATATCCAGCAGACACCCTTGGTACAGAGACCCTCTATCCTCAACCCGAGGACGCGTTCGGTAGCTTTGTCATAGGCCCTCTAAATCAGCTATTAATATCGTTTCAACTATCATGAGTTTTCGACTCGGCAAAATTCGCCTACCACATTTTTTTAGAAAATGTAGTTTAATAATTATATAATCTCAAAAAAAAATTTTTATAATAATTTTTTTATAATAGGTAAACAGTGACGATTTTGTATGGAAAGAAAATTTGACAATAAAAGAAGCGGAATAGGCCATCGCGAACATTATTTAATATTATATTACACTTACAATCCTTAGGCAGGAGTCCCACGCATGAAAGGAGAAGAAGAGAAGGAATAATTTTCATTTTTTTCTCATTGTCAAATTGACCGAGAAAGAAAGAAGTAAACTGATTATTGAATCATTTCGACAGGTATTTATACTAACTTTTAAGACTTCTAAATGACGCGTTTCATTCAATCTCTAAAACAAACAAATTGAAATAATGAAGATTGTGGATCTCAGACCTCGAAACTTTATCTATTTGCTAGATTGACGGAAACAAAAAATAATGCGATCTTGATATAGATCCATGCTCATAAAAGTGGTAAATCGAAGGAAAACAAAGTTGATGAGAATTTAAATTTCTGCAAAGGATTTGGGAAAACAGCCGTTGGAAGGGAATTATTTTTTTGTAAATACGGTATCTCACAACACAAAGAAAGACAAATGAATATTTTATTTTATTTAAATAGAATGATGGATGAAAAAATTTCAGTTTTTTGTGGTTTTCATTTGTCGAATCCCGTGCAGCAATTCCCCAGGTTTGCCCTCCTACAACAAGTTTTCTGGTCGGATACCGGCCGGGCTACCCATGGTTGGGTTTCATGGCCAGGAACCGGTCAGATGCCGGCCAGGCTACATTTTTCTCGAATCACATAGTCGGGAGCCGGCCGATTACTGGCCGGGACAGCCTTGGTTAGCCAGCATTGTCGCGAGCCGACCGCGCATTGGTCAGGATACGTTTTTGTAGAAATTACACATTTTTTAAGAGCCGTGACATTATCAAAGACGTACTTACGGATACTAGATGAATTATTATTTGAAAAGTATAAGCTGTACACTTTCATATTTACATGGCGTCGGCGTAGGTACTTGTAAGTTTTAGTTTCGAACCTCGAACGAGAATGCACGCGTCGTGTCCTCGAAGTTCGAAAATAAAATCGCGATGCTTAACTAAAATCCACCTTATTTCAGTAATCAGTTTGAAACCCCACTTACTGCGCAGATAATTAGTATTTCAAATTGAATTATAGTGTTGTGCATTCATTTTTTCCTTTCTTCCTTCCTAACCTCAAATCAACACGTTGTTTCCAATATAAAACAATTTCTAGGAGATTCTAGCGTCAATTATTGAAACCCTACTTAAATTTCCTCACATCCTTGCAACAAAAGGCCCTGGAGTGAGGACGACCGAGGGCTACGTCGCCCTTATCGTTCGCGTATCCACCATGGCCGTACACCTGGAGCTCGCGGAAGACCTCACGACGCCGAGCTCCCTCGGAGCACTCGACCGCCTGCTGCGCGCCGCAGAGAGAGATTGGGACCTTGTCGAAGGAAGCCTTGCCCAGCAGGGCATCACCTGGAACTTTATCCCTCCCTCGGCTCCCCACTTTGGTGGACTTTGGGAAGCGGGCATCAAGCCTGCGAAATCTCATCTGCGACGAGTCGCTGGACCCCGCAAGCTCACGTTTGAGGAGTTCTCAACGCTACTAATCAACATCGAGAGGGTTCTAAACTGCAGACCCCTCACGCCTCTCACCGGCGATCCAGACGACATCGAGGCTCTCACGTCCGCTCACTTCCTTACCGGCCGGCCACTCACTTCTATGCTGTGGCCCTCCATGACCTATACACCTTTGGATCACGTAACACACTGGACTTTGGTCAAGGGTTTCCAGGACCACATCTGGGTGCACTGTAGCCGTGAGTACTTGAACAAGCTCCAACAAAGAGCCAAGTGGACCCGGCCCCGGTCAAACCTCGCGGTCAACGACATGGACGTCATCATCGACCCTCCTCTTGTCAAGCTCAGCGGAACCTGGCCACTCGGGAGAATCACTGCCGTTTACCCCGGGCCTGACGGCATCGTCCGTGTTGCCACAGTCCGTACAGCAGATAGCTCTTACATCTGACCCATCAATAAGCTGGTAAAACTGCCGGTGAGAGCTCAAGACCAGGAGGACGTGCACCCTCGACCGTCAGGCGGGCGGCACCTACATCAGCAGCATGGATGAGCAGATCTTCCACTCTCTGCTCATGGCGGGCGGACATGTTTCGATTTCGTTCAAGGAACCAGTCGGGCGGGATGTTGGATTGGGGTTTTCGTGGACGCCCCCTCCGGCTGCTTCGTCGTCCTCCTCTCCTTCTCGTTCATTTCCACTCCTGCACACACTCTCGGAATGTTTGCTCTCTTCCGTGGGAGAGTCGCGACACTTCACTACGCTTGTAGCTTTTAAACTAACAACACGTCAATAAAGAATATTCGAAAAGTGAACTACGCCTCAATTCATTCTGCCGAACTTCAATCCAACACCTGGGTTATCCTGATAAAACCTCAACTTTTGCACATATTTCAAAAAATAATATTTTTCACTTTCTTTAAAATATTGCGTAACATTTTTCGAATCCTCCATTCTCCCACCCCTATCGTAACAGGACCATTACCTTACCTCATTCTATTCTTTACAGTTTCATTTCATATTATTCAAGAAATTTTTATTTGATATGATATAACTGGATTCAGAATATGTCTTGTTGTCCTGTACAATTATGGGTGAGGGGGAAGGTTAAAAAGGGTATGAACTAATTTTCATGAAGTGAGCACAACAACCATAAAATACCCAACTTGCTACCCAAAAATTTGCATTTTTCATCGAATAAAAAAGTCATTAGCACGATACTCGCGAACAGTGCCTTTTCAAGTGGTAGTGAGCTTCTTTTGTCAGCCGTGTACTAAAATATAATATGAATTCAGTTTCGAAATATTAGAAATCTATGGTAAATATGAATAACAAAAAATGTAAAAAACATCAAAACTTTTGAAAATATGAAAGTGTTGAAGAAATTTGAGAACTTCTAAAAACTTGAGAATTTTTGAAAATTAAAAAAATTACTCATTCCTAAAAATTACTACTCCTCACCTTACAGATGACGTTCTAGAGTTAGTCAGAACCCAGATTCGGACTAGTTGACCAGAAAAACATTTATTTTCTTGTGTACTTAAAAAATTTGGATTCGATGTGATATCTTGAGTGTTATATATGTCTGAAGAGGTCAGCGAACCAAGCTGGCGAAACGTTACAAAATAAATTTTGAATTTTATTTAAATTTACCCCCTATGATCGACATAAACCCTATTATTTAAATTAGATTATTGTTATTTTAAGTCGTTTTACATAAGTGAATATCCAATTTTTATTCTCACTTTGAAATTGAACACTTTCATTTACAAATTGAAAATTAAAAAATTTTAATTGTAACTTACAAAGCTTAACTCAAGATTCTAAAATTCTAACTATCATTTGAAATGTTTATTAAGTTCTCATGTAAAATTATGTAGACATAACAATGGTTACACTTGTTTTTGAAACCAAAATTGAGTTTCTTTTTTCTAATTTTCGACAATCAAGAATTGAAGAAAATTGTGTTTTCAATAAATGAATTTTGAACATTTATAATATCCGGCAGTTCAAAGTGCAACAATTGAACATTCAAGAAAGAAGCAGATTTTGCATACAAAACAAGCGTCCAAAGTGTTGTATTTATATGACTTCAAATAAGAATTTATTAAAAAAACATTTCAATACATGACAGATCTCAACCCTGATCATCTCCTTGCAAGTCTTCAAAACCGCACTTTCAAATTCTTTCAAATATATGGAAGGAGGAAAAAGTTGACTAGACTTCAAATTTCTGCGAAGAATCTGAAAAAACACCTATTGTGAGGATATTATTTTCTTAAATACGTAATTTTCTAAAAGAAGCGTCATTTCCTAAAAGAAGTTGAGCTGAGAATTAACAAAATGGGGAAAAATAGAAAATAAATCATCGTAAAATTCTAATAATAGAACAATTTTATTTCTGGAATGGTTTCGTTTGTCGCATATTTTGTAAAGAAAATAATACATAAGTTGATTTTTTACTTTCTTTGTTTTAATATAATTAGTCGAAATATAGGTATTAATTTTGTTAGAGCTGCCTTATAGATATTACTGTAAAATTTTATGAAAATGGAAATAGTGATAAACAGAAAAGTTCAATAAAATAAGGCGTACTTGGAACATTTTCATCTTCATCAAAACAATTAGAAAGCTATTGCGACACAGATTACCTTGCTTTATTCACGTCTCGTGTGTAGGTTTGCTGAAAATATTTATTAAATTTCTAATGACTTCTGATTACTAGAAGCTAATTTTTTTCGTCACTTATTCTTAACAATTTTATTCTTTATGTTTTCTTATAATAGCATTCAGAATCGTTCAGAGAATGATACAATCCATTGTTGAGAGAAAATTAATGAAAATTTCGACTTTTCTCTAAAATGAAAGAAAAGCTTTGAATACATCTAAAAGATTGAAAATTGAAAATAACTTTCACAAACACATAGAGAAACCAAAATTTCAATTTATGGTAAAAGATTAAAGAAAAAGTTTTTTTTTTAATATTTAAAAAGTCATTATAATTCCGAAAATCAATTAATTTCTCAGGAGAATAATAATTCTGTCTTGAGAAGGGAAATTTTTTGAAAGAATCATCATGCTGACTGGGAACAGGAAATATTCAGAAAATTATAATAATTTTGAGTTGAAACAAGAAAATATTAGAAAGAGTAAGAATTTGAACTCAGAATGTGGGATTTTCAAAAAGAATTTGTACTTTAGTTGAGGACAGGGAATTAAAAAAAAATTAAATCAGATATGCACTAAGGAATTTAAAAAAATATATATGCGTAATAAGAGGCAAGAAAACAAGATAACGCATTTGTCAGTTGTTTCCCATCAAAATGATGAAATTGAATTATGTACACACTCAATCGACATTACGTTTCTTTACTCACGTCTCGTGTCTAGTTTCGCCAAAAATATTTGTTTAATTTTCGACGAATTTCAATTAAAAGCATGTTATTTCATTCTACCGTTTATTCCTAATATTTCTGTTCATTATTTTTCCCTTTACTAGTATCCAGGAAGTTTTAATTAAATTAAATTTTAATTTAAGAAATGAATAAAATTTGGAATCCGTTTGTCAAACATAATTCGTAAATATTTCCATTCTTATCTAATGGAATTCGAGCGTGAGATTGTGGAAAAGTTTTATTGTTAT
This sequence comes from Andricus quercusramuli, assembly GCA_932178445.1. Taxonomy (NCBI): domain Eukaryota; kingdom Metazoa; phylum Arthropoda; class Insecta; order Hymenoptera; family Cynipidae; genus Andricus; species Andricus quercusramuli. The sequence goes on from CAKNXH010046398.1 coordinate 16,560, forward strand.
CAAATAACAATTTATATAGTAGGAACATTTTGAATTTGTCTGTCTTCTTTCACCTTATTGATGCGTCGAGGAGTATAAACAAAGAATTTTCTAAGATTTTCAAAGAAGCCAAGAAATTTTTCGCGAATTTTATAAATTCGATGTCGCTTTAAATTTTTCTTCTTTCATTATAATTAAAGTCCGTGAAAGGTATTTTCTGTATCGATTAACGATGAATAAACTTTTTATTTTTGATTCGATTAGAAGGTGTCAAATTCTTCGGAAATCTACAATCACAATTCTTGAAGCTGAAAATGAACATAATGTAAGAAAGTAGAGAAGACATTTTTGTAGGATTCTTCTAATAGAAATAGAGTCTAGTATCGCCGGAAATGTTTGTTAAACTTTCCACGAATTTCAATTACCAGAAGATCATATTCTTTCGTAATTTATTTTCAAAATTTCTAGCAGATATGTTTTAATTTAACGGTATTGAGGAAATTTCAATTTGTGAATTGAACCAATTATTGAATCAATTTTCAATTGAAATTTGTCATATAATATTTTTTAATTTATGACAAAAGATAAATAAAAATGAATGTAAACATATTGAAAAGTCACTTCGATTTCTAAAATCGAGGAATTTCCCAAAACAGTTACATCTTTTACTTGGCAGAGAAAATTTTCAAGAAGAATCATAATTATTCTTACTTCGAATAGAACCTTTATGATTTTTTCTAATGAATTATAATAATTTTGTCTTAAATGAGGGACTTTTGAAAAAAAATTATCATTCTTGTTTGGAACAGAAAATTTTCGAAGAGAATTATAACTCTGACTTGGAGAGGAAAATTATTTTTTTTTAAATTTAGAACATGCACTTTTCGGAGTTTTGAATTCGTACCTGCGATTTTTCAAAAGAATTATTATTTTTATTTGGAACAGAAAATTTGCCTACAAAAATTCTAATTCTGATCTAAAACAAGGAATTTCTCGACATAAAATAAGGCGTTATAAGAAGCGTACTTTATGAAATAGCAGAGATTTTGAAAAGCCTTATTATCCTGAATTTAAGAAAAAATTTCAAATATTTTTGCCCAACGTCAAGATTCGTCAAAAATCTATGTTTGATTTTCAAAGAATTTTAACTTCCGGCAGAACGCTTCTGTTTATTACGCTTTCTGTCTATTTAACGCTTCTGTATTTCGCATTCCACTTTTAACATTTGTATTCGTTATGTTTTCATGTGAGGCTCATGTTGGGGGTAATGTAACCTAGAAAACACACCTGAAAAAATAAATGTCAAATGCTGGCGCAACGAATTATTATCGGGTTCTAGGTTACATTAACCCTACATGAGCCTTAATAGAATTCAGAAAATTGTTTTTCAATTAAATAGACTTAAATTCCAGTTCAATTGAAAAAATTAATATTTCAGAACAACTTGCAGATATTAAGGGGCCAGTCAATGTTCAAGTACCCAAAAAAGGAATTTAAAAAATTTTTTTTTAATACGGGTTCATTTACATTCGAATAAATAATGTCGCATTTGAATCACACATATTTCGAGAAGTCACAGTAATTTTTTCATCATCAAATATCGGTAAACAAGCGAGTTATAGTCAATCATCCTAAATTCCAAAAAAGGCGTTTTGCAGTGATCAAGACTCCTCATGACAGGCTCATCCAAAAGAAAAAATTCGAGTGTCAATGTTTGAAGGATCACTTACTCTTGTCTTTGATCGAATTCGACTAGAGGAAACCGAAGTTCGCATCCGGATCATCCATCCGAGTAGCTATAAGTAGCCCATTTTTGATTTTTGCTTTATCTTGTTTTTTTATTTGTAATTATTCCTGAGTACGGCTGCTACAGGCTCCAGACATTGTCTTCAAGGTGGTCTTTTCTGGGTACGCTGTATCAGGCTCCAGTCTCGTTATATTGTTGGTTTATCCTGGGAACGCTATCACAGGCTCCAGATTTTCTTTAATTTCTGATTTTTCTATTCCCTCCGGGTACGCTACAACAGGCTCCGGAGAATTGTTGATATTTGGCGATTGAAAACGGTGTACACTGTCTAGGCTACGAAGGAAAAATGTTGATTTACCCTTTCTTATGAAAAGTGATACGACGAAGATTGTTAAATACTTGCCAAATATGAAAAGACTAAATAATTTGTAACCAGTACGACTGATAAAAGATAAGAAAACATCATTATGAAAAAACTGAGTCTGAGTAAATATGGATTTATTTTTTAAACATTGCATCAATTTTATCTTCTCCTCCCTTCCTTTTGATGAATGCCTCAATCGATCTCACGATCTTCGCCCTCAATCTATCCTTTTCTACAATTTTCCTATAATTTCCCCTAGCCCTCCTGTCTTTGTTCACCCCTCTCAGTGTAATCAAAACTTCTCGATGTAAATCCCTGCTATCCTTGCTGGTACTCGCTCTGATAGCCATGAATCCAATTCAAACGATCCCGCCTTCTATCGTTCTCTGTCTCTATCTATCGTCGCGTTCACTTACCTTGCCTTTCTCCTTTTCTACCCTGCCCTGCTAGGACCTATCCAGTCCTCACACCATGTCATAACCCTCAAACATACCTAACCTCAACTTTCACACAAATCTGTCTTGATCAGTGATGCCAATACTGGCGCCTTTTGCTACTGCGCTTGCGTTTGGACCGCGCACTGGTTGGCCGCAGTTGGCGCGCAATTCAAAATTGGAATTAAAAACAATTCTTGTAATTTAAATAAATAATTATTGAAAAATGCACAAGGATGTATATAAATTGTACAACTTCTGATTTTTGACAAAAAAAATTTATAAGACATATATTTTTTGAATAACAGTTTAATTTGTTCGACTTCCAAAGAATAACTTACATTCCACTAAACATTTGATTTCAGATGTCTAAAATCAGAAGTTGCACCATTTATATACATTCTTGTGCATTTTTCAATAATTATTTATCAAAATTACAAGAATTGTTTTTAACCCCAATTTTGAATTGCGCGCCAACTGCGGCCAACCAGTGCGCGGCCCGAACGCAAGCGCAGTAACAAAAGGCGCCAGTATTGGCATCAGTGGTCTTGAACCCCAAGAATATCCTCACCCCCTTGCCAATCTTTCAATCAGTTTTAGAGTTCATAAGGCTTAGTTTGAAGAATCGTAAGAATTTTTAAATATTTCTTTGGCCTAAGTTTGAAATAAGATTTCAGAACATTTACAGAACAATTTAAATTTTTTCGTTAGTTTTCCACATATTTCTTCAAGAAAATTATGAAATTGTTTATTTTCAGGAGTCGGAAACCAGAAGTCACTGCAGCAAGGTAAGGAATTAACGAGTTATTTTTCTACAAAATTATGACATCGAATTATGTGCATTCTCAGTCTGTTTGAACTTGTTTGATTGATTTCTCGTGCCTAGATTCGCCGAAAATATTTCTTTAATTCTTAACGAATTTTATTCAGCAGGTGATCATTTTATTTCGTGATTTATTCCAAATATTTTTTGATCCGAATAAATTTGATGCAATTTAATTTTCATTTGTGAAGTGAATATTTAAGAAGAACTTTACCGCTCCATGAATAGAAAATTTTTCATCATATTCATGTAGACAGAAAAGAATTGATCGGGAAATAATCTGTCTGTATATAATAGTCTGCAAATGATAGTCTCTCTGCATGTATGTCTGTAGGCATGCCTTTGAGTTAGATCTACAAATGTTTTATAATTCACTTCTTGATAGGACCCATAATTTCTGTTTTGATCGTGAAAAATGGCATTGAAAATAAAAAAATACGTTTTTGTAAGAAGCCACGCAAAGTGCAATAAAATGTAAATTGACAAAATTTGTTTTTCTATAGAATGCGCCCTTTTTTAATCATGCATATAAAATCAAGACAATGAAAATGCATCTGTTTTAATATTAATGCATATTATCAATTGTAATAATATACATTTATGGAAAGGATACATTTTTCAGAGTAGTTGTGATCAATGGAACAAGAAAATTTCTAGAAGATATTGCTATTTGTGAGTTGCAATGAGACACGTTTCAAAATTGAAATAATTTGAATTCGGAACGTGGTATTTTCAAAAAGAATCCTGATTATGGCTTGAAACAGGTTATTTTTAAAAACAGATCACAATAACGAATTCCCAAAATATTTATACTTTCTACTTAGAGCGAATAATTTCCTAAAAAATTCAAAATTCTTTCCAAAATTCAAAGAAGCTTATTTCCAGGAAAAACGGACGCTATTTCGTTAATTTTGGAATTATTGCATCTGGATATAAATAATAAAAATATGTTTTCCAACTGCAAAAAATATTTCTTTTCGAAATTAAACAAAAATAAGAATAATAGTTGATAGAAATGTTTGATAAAAGAAGGCAATTTTGTGACATTTTTATCTTTATTGAAACAATTAGAAGGTAATAGCTGCTCTTGGAAATATGATATCTCACTCCCAGCAAGGTGAAGGATTTACAACTCATTTTTCTTTAAAATTACGACATTGAGTTACTTAGACACTCAATCTGTTACAACTTGCTTCATAAACGCCTCGTGTCTAGATTCGCCGAAAATATTTGTTTAATTTTCAACAAATTTCAATTAACAGGAGATTATTTTATTCCATAATTCACTCTCAAAAATGTTCGTCGAGATTTTTTCATTTAATATTATTCAGGGAGTTTTATTCATTTAAATTTGATCTCATTTAATTTCAATTTCAAAAATATATATTCAAGATTGACTTTACGACCCCCAGAATGGAAAAATTTCAGTAAATTCGTTGCAGATTGAAGAAAACCGTTGAAGGAATAAAATAATCCATTGTTGATTGAAATTAAAAGGAAATCTTAGAGATTTGTCTTACACAGAAGCGACGACCGTAAATATGTTTATAAGTTTTCAAATTGAAAAGTACTTCCACGTACACGTGGAAAATCCAATTTTATAATTGTTTATAATATAGTTTGATTTTAGGGCGAAAGATTCCAACAATTAACCAAAAAATATTCAAGGAGTAATTTCAATGCCTAAAATTCGTTGGAAATTTATTCTAAATTTATTTTTTATGTTAAAGATCCAACTATTTGGTTTGAAATTCATGATAATTTATTTTTTGTAGAAAATTTATCCTCTTAATTAAAAAATTATCATTTTGGTTGAGAATTTAACTATTCGTCTTTTTTTGAGAATTTATTCTTTATTTGTTAAAAATGAAACTGCTTGTTTAAAGAATAGTATGTGTTTGTCGACGATTCAATTTTTTTGTTGAAAATTTATATTTTTGGGTTAAGAATCCAACTATTTTAATGAAAAATCGTGTTTTTTGAATTTTTAACGAAAAATAAGAATCTTCAACTGAAAAAAAAATTAATTTTCAGCCGAATACATGAATTCTCACCTAAAACAGATACATTTTTAACTGGAAATAGAATAGTTGAATTTTTAGCAAAAAAAAAAAATTAATTTTCAATGAAATTAAAGTAAATTTTTTTGAAATAGTATAATGTTGAACCAAGAAGATTCAATTTCTATCAAAAAGGATAAATTTTCGATAAAAAATGAAACAGTTACATTTTCAGATAAAAAAATTAATTCTGAATAAGAAAAAACTGATTTTCAACAACAACAACAAAATCAATCCTCAACCCAGAAGAAGAATTTTCTACAAAAATAAATGAAATTTTCTAGAAAAAAGCATGAATTTTCAACCGAATATTTGAATTTCTAGTGGGATTTTCAACTGAAAGTATGAATTATTAAAAATACAGGGATTTCTAACCGAATATTTGAATTTTTAACTTGAGAAGATAGGTTTGGAACCAAACAGGGACAAGTTAAGTTTTTAGTTAAAACAATTAATTTTCTACCAAAAAACGTGATATTTGATGTTTCAACTTAAAAGCATTGTAACTTTATACGAAAAATATTTATATTCAACCACAAAAGATAAATTTTCAACAAAATATTTTGAATCCTCAACCAAAATAGATTCATTTTTAACCAAATAGTTGCGATTTTCAACAATGGTAATCAACTTAACTTTAACTTCAGTTTATAGAGAATTCCTTAACTCTGTCAGATTTTAAATCATTCTTCTTCGGTTTTGACCCCTCATTTGGTGTATAAATAAATTTTCCAGTGCCAAATAAATTTTTTTAGATATTTCTGTGATAAGAAAAGATAATGAAACTCTTCTAACAAACTGGTACCATAAAAAAACTTGGTCTGGCAGATATTTACATTTCTTATCACAACATCCATGGTCTCAAAAGAATGGGATGATTTTTGGGCTTATTGATAGAGCTATAAAATTGTCTTCTTTACAATTCAGAAAACAGAACATCCAATTATTACGACAAATTTTGATTATTAATAGCTACCCACTTAGTTTAATTAATAAATTAATTAAAATAAGAATTAATAACATTTATAATTCAGGGAATAAAACGGAATCACAAAATTTGAAAGCTTTTACAGTAATTCCATATATTTCTGGTATTACTGATAAAATAGCTTCAATATTAAGACAAAAAGGCATTAAGGTCATTTTTAGACTAATCAGGTCCAATTTTAACTTATTTCCTTCTACTAAGGATAAATTAGATATTTTCCACGAAAGAAACATTGTTGACCGTTTTGATTGTTCTACCATAATTTCATTTCCAACATCCAAAGATTCTTGCTTGGGAAAAAAATTTAAACAAACGTTTAACTATTGAATCTTTCTACATAAACAAAGAAAAAAAATGTGTTAATATTAGATACGACAACTCTAGGCTTCCAGATTTTTATAGTTTATTATGTAAAAATTAATTTTAATTTACAATTTTATTTATAATAGATTTTTAAATTTTAGCGCCTTATGATTAATGTCCAGTTTCATTGACTTTAGGAATGTAGTAATTGACTGTTAATGGACGACTTTGTAAACACTGGTTGAAATTTGACAGTTGAAAGACTTCATATATAAACGCTGTTTTTGCTCTTCACAAATTTCTCCTAATTCATAAAAAATGTGAAATTAAATTAATTATATTCAACCTTAATTTGGTTAATCCAAAATCGCAACAATGTGCATATATTAAATTTGGTAAGTTTTTGATCATTTTTCAATTTTAATCTCATTTTCTTATTTCCGTAGCTTCACCTTACATTATATACAAATAAATTTTTCTTTCTTTACACATAATTTTAATTCACTTTATTTCCACAGTGATATTAATCGAAGCTTTTGACGACATTAATATACAAATTATATTTTAATTCTATTTCCGAACTAATTTTTCGAATAATGAATCACATTGTTGGGATGAAGGATGATCCATTATGCTCCGATTTATTCAAAGCAACAACTCTTTCATTTGTCATTTCAATCAATGTCAGGTAATGATTAAATCACTATACGTATGCTTTATGACTATTGGATAATTTTTTATTTACTTATTATTATTTATTTTTGATTTAAAGAAGGTTTTTGTTATTGCTATTTTTTTTTACTTTGACTTGCACTACTATGACTATTTTTTATACGAAGAATGTATTTATTTATTTCAATTTATTATTTATAATAAATTTTTTACTACAGGCTTGAAAAGGGACCACATAGTGTCCGTAACGTAGCCATTTCAAACTAAAATAATCATTTTGTTTACTTGACCTTCGGCACTAACATTCTGGAATTACCTGACCTGCAGTAACTGTGTAGTTTGAAAAAAGTATATGTTTATTTGACTCTGGAATGTTTTTGTAACAATATATGTATTAATTATAATATATATTTGTTTGAACAATAAGTGCCTTAAACCTCTACAAATTTTCTGTTTGAGTATAAATGACGGAGAGAAAAAAGTGAAAGAAAAAGAAAAACACTTGAATATTGTTACATGGTAGGTTTATTTGAGTACATATGCATAAACAATTTGCATACGATATACATACAGAAACTATACTGCTACATTCCGATGGCGGTTAAAAATGCGCCCGTAATATGATGTCAAATATCGTCCTCTCTCTCCTCCATCGATTTCAGCGTAAACCACAAACGTAGACAATCGTACTGCAACAAATACGTAGTCGCAGTCGTGTTTAAGTACGACAGTGGGCTCGTAAAACATGAAACCACTTATCTTTTTAAATTCGAAACCATGTAAGGTTACAACAATTTCTTCTGGAACTTCACCTTCAGGAGTATTGTAGGGAACTTCAGTAAATCGTTCAGAACGATACCGAACGTTATCTGCCGTACGAACAAAGACATCATAATGTGCAAATTCATTCGGTGGCTTATTTTCCAACCAAGCGGGAGTTGCGTTGACCATCCCCAAATCAGCTTGAACAGCGCCTCTTGAGGTTGTCAATCTTACCTGACCATCACCTAATTGGGTAGGAAAAAAATGGAGATTTATGGAGTTTGTGTATACTAGTAAACTGAAATATTCAACTATTTATCATTCAAGAATTTCTCGAGTTCTGTCCCGCGACTCTAACTAACTCATGGTATGGCTAGGCAAGTTGAACTCGAGAATCACATTCCTGAAACCAACTAACCCTAAACCACGAATCCCAACCAATAAACCCTAAACCCATGAATCCCAAACCACGAACCCTAAGACCATAAACCCATATACCCTGAACTCATAAACCCTAAACTCACAAATCTCAATCCATAAACCCAAAACAAAAGAATCGCGAACAACGGATACATCAGAAAATAATACATTACAATAAGGGACATTTACAAATTATAAAAACACCAAATGATGGCAATACGTCACTAAGTTGTATGATAGTGAAAAATGTTCTTACCACTTAGCAGAAGAAACAAATGAAGATCGAAAAAAAATTGAAATTAAATTTGTACGTCGTAATGAAATGTTTTATCTATCAACATTCTAACTATATTATAATAACAGTGTGTATACATAAATTACGAAATAATAAATTTAAAAAAACAAATAATAAAGTATATTTGAAAAAATAGAAAATCTGTTAGTCAAAGCCGATGATGCATTAGTGGTTAGTGGGTTCAAGGTTTACGATTTATGGGTCTAGACTTTATGGGTTGAAATTTGTGGATTTAGGGTTAGTGGATTTAGGGTTAATGGGATTAGGGTTTATGGGTTTAGGGTTCATGGGTTTAGGGTTCATAGGATGAGGATATATGGGTTCAGGGTTTTTTGGTTGGGAGTTGGGTTAGTTGCTTCCATAAATGTGAGTCTCGATTTCAATGTTTAGGTTTTTTATATAAGGTTTCATAATTTTTCTGAAAAAAAAAATTTAATTTAGGTGATGCGAGTCTCTTCGAAATTCAATTAGTAACATTTCTAAAAAAAATATTCAATTTGGTCAAGATTTGTGACCTCTAGGTGTTTTTTTTCAAAAACCTGAAAATGATACGACATCGAGCCTGAAATCTTATTTTCAATTTAAGCCAAGAAAACCTACAAAAATTGCATGGGTACCCGAGATATGATCAAAAATGTTCAATCGCATCTGAGCTCAATTTCACGGTTTCCGGCCGAGAACCGCGAAATTGAGCTCAGATACGATTGAACATTTTTAATTATATCTCGGGTACACATTAAAATTTTTGTTAATCCTCTTGGCTCAAATTGAAAATAAGACTTCAGGCTCGATGTCGTATAATTTTCAGGTTTTTGAACAAATTTCCCTAGGTCGTGCTAAAAGTTGAATTTGGGGTAGAAAATTTGAGAAAATCTGAAATTTTGTTTTGAAAATTCTCACGTGCTGTATTATTTTCAGAAAGTCAAAAAAATAATTGTTGGCTTCCACTAGACGTGGAATTTCATAAGCTTATCTCTTTTTTCACCGAAATATCATGGTTTGAAGTCAGCAGTGATTTTTAATAGCGCTCACAAGAGCCGTGCGTTCAATTTCCGACGGTAGTGTACTTGTCAAAATTGTATTGTAAAAATTGTAAAAAAAAGAAAAAAACACGCTTATCAGGACTCACATATTTTCGATTTTGATATTAATGATGTTTTAATTCATGAATCTGAACCAAATTTAAATCAACTCTATCTTTTGGAAATGATTTAAATTCAACGTGACAATAATACAGTTAATTTTAGAACAGATATCCATGGTTGAATTTTACGCCGTCTTTCTTTAGTGGCACACACAAGACACACACATATAACCATGCACAACCTAACCTCTAAATCAGCTATTAGTATCGTTATAACTATCATGAATTTTTGACTCGACGAAATTCATCATGCACAATTTGATACAAAATGTAGTTCAATAATTGTATAATCTCAAGAAAATGTTTCTTCAAGTTTCTAAAACTTTTACGCAATTATTAAAAACAACATTTTAAATTAATGAACTAACTCGTTCATAAATAATTTCTGTTTCATATGAGATTTTTTCAAGGATATAACATAAATGATACGTTATAAATTTCTTACAATTTTCATTTTAGTTTAAACTTTTAACCATTTTACAAGAAAGAAAAACAAAAAATGTCGTAGATACTCAAAAACTCAATAGTCTTCAAAAGTTTTTCTTTCATTTCTCTATAATAGGTAAACAGCGACAATTTTTTATGAAAACAAATTTAAACAATAAAAGGAGCGGAATAAGCTTTAACGAACATTATTTAATGTTATATTACACTTACAATCGTTAGGCAGGAGTCCCACGCATGTGAGGAGTAGAAGAGAAGGAATAATCTTCATTTTTTTCTCATTGTCACAATTACCGAGGAAAAAAGAAGTAAACTGATTATTGAATAATTTCGAAAGGTATTTATACTAACGTTTACGATTCTCAAATGACGCGTTTCATTTAATCTGCAAAGCAAACAAAGTGAAATAATGAAGATTCTGGATCTCAGACCTGAAAATTTTATCTATTGGCTAGGTTCACAGAAAAAACAACATAAATTAATCTTGACATAGGAATGAGTATAACTTTAGAGAAGCTGATGGTTTCCATGATAATAAATTGGTAAATCGACGGGAAACAAAGTTGATGAGAATTTAAATTTCTGCAAAGGATCTGGGAAAACACATGTTGGAAGGGAATTATTTTTTTGTAAATACGGTATACAATTTCTGTTTTTTTGCTTTTGTATTTTTTAAAGAAAATAATAAGTCTGAAATTTTCAGAATTTGTGTAAAATTTTCAACTTTATTGGAACAATTAGCGGGCAGTGCTGTTAGGTAGTTTCTTTTTTCTTTTTTCTTTTTTTTATAGGCTACGTCACGTCAAAAGGTAACGTATTCTATCAAATTGGATTCTTATCTAGTCCAGGCTTAGTTTTCTCGAGGTCCATTCCTGTATCGTATTTGTCAAAATAACGACAATTTTGACATGGAGCGGAAGATTTTTGAAAAGAATTATGATTTTGTCTTGAAACAGGAAATTTTCGAACAACAATTCTAATGCAGATCTGAAATAACGAATGTTCCTAAAGAATTAAGCAGGCCGACAGAAATAACATCTTTTTTTACCCAAAAACCGGACTTTGTGATCCCGAAGGACTCAAAATTTGAATTTTCTATTTTCTCATGGTATTTCCGATTAAGAAAATCAAAATGACAAGTCCTATCAAAAAACAGTTTTTAAAAATATCATACATACGACTTTTCAAAAGCTATAATTTTCCAAAAGAACTATAATTTCAAATTGCAAGAGGAAATTTTCAAGAGAAATCATAATTGTGATTTGAAATTTTTGAGAGAAAAAAACTATAGCTGTGAGTTGAAACAAGGAATTTTGCATCAGAGTAACAATTTCAACTTCGAACGTGAGATTAATGTAAATAATTTGGATTTTGATTAGAGCAGAGATTTTCAGAAAAAAAATTGCTCAAAACTTTTTCAAATAAAATAATTGATTTCAAATAAGAAAAAAACTGATTTTCAACCAAAAGATCAGTTTTTAACCAAAAAGATGAATTTGTTACTGAAGAGATTGAATATTCTCCCAAAGAAATTCGAATTTTCAATAAAATACAGGAATGTCAAATCACATATTCGAATTTTCAACTTGAGAAGTCATAACAATTCCGAAAATCAATTAATTTCTCAAGAGAATAACAATTCTGTCTTGAAAAAGGAAATTTTTCAGAAGAGTCATAATTCTGACTTGGAACAGGAAATGTTCAGAAAATAATAATAATTTTGAGTTGAAACAAGAAAATATTAGAAAGAGTAAGAATTTGAACTCAGAACGTAGAATTTCCAAAAAGAATTTGTACTTTAGTTGAGAACAGGGAATTAAAAAAAAATTAAATCAGACATGCAATAAGGAATTTAAAAAGAAATTATATGCGTAGTGAGAGGCAAGATAGCAAGATAACGCATTTGTCAGTTGTTTTCCATCAAAATGATGTAATTGAATTATTTGCACACTGAATCGACATTACGTTTCATTAGTCACGTCTCGTGCCTAGTTTCGCCAAAAATATTTGTTTAATTATCGACGAATTTTAATTAAAAGCGGGTTATTCCATTCTTCAATTTATTCTTTATACTTCTGTTCATTATTTTTCCCTTTAATAGGATCCAGGAAGTTTTGATAAAATTAAATTTTAATTTAAGAAATGAATACTCAAGCAGAAGTTGACTTTTTCCTGAATGTAGAAAGTTGAATAAAAACATTGTACTTAGTGAATAATTGTACAGCGAATAAGATAATCCACTGT
>CAKNXH010046402.1:0-22118 GCA_932178445.1 Andricus quercusramuli
AACATTAACTTTGCACTCATTAAAAATTGAAACTGGTATCAAACTGTTGCTAGGATCAACCACTATCTACTCTCCACAGATGACTTATTTCTATTGCGAATTAAAAAAATAAGCTGCTTTTAACACTTCGCCATTTTGCAAAAACTTGATTTAACATTAACTTTGCACTCATTAAAAATTGAATCTGGTATCAAACTGTTGCTAGGATCAACCACTATCTACTCCCCAAAGATGACTTATTTTCGTATCGTCGAAGCGAGATAATACGCAAATTTATCAGTGAAGAGGTCGATCGTCTGCTGGAAAAGGGCTATGTTTCATGGAGGCATATCCTCTTCACAATATGAGATCTATCTTGTCTCAACTCCACCAGGCCAGGATAATTTTGACTCTTGATATGAGTGAAGCTTTTCATCAAATCCCTATTGATCTTCTAAAAAGAAGATATCAGGAGCTGATTTCCGAGAGGAAATTGCCAAACAAGTGGTACGATCAGGTTTTCATGTACCTGGATGACTAGATCATTGTCGGTCAGTATCTGGATGAGCACATTGCCATCTTGTCTTTGGTGTTTGAGGTTTTTAGGGAGGCTAAGCTGATCTTAAATCGCGAGAAGAGTAGTTTTGCTTGTAAGGAAGGAAAATTTCTTGGGTATCTCGTCGATGAATTCGGCATGAGACCGAATCCCGAAAAAATCCAACCAATAATTGATTTTCCAGTCCCAAAAGATCGGACTCAATTGCGACAGTTCAATGGTCTAGTAAATTGGTATCACAGACATCTGAAAAATGTGGCCAGAATTCAGGGACCATTGAACAAGTTGACAAGCCCGAAGGTTCCTTGGAGGTGGACCGAGGTTGAACAGAAGGCATTTGACGACGTCAGGAAAGCTCTTATCGAGGCTCCTCGGTTGTACGTCCCAATTCCTGGACAACCCTTCATTTTGTACCCCGATGCTAGCGACTTCGGCTTGGGTGCGATTCTCGTCCAAAAGGATCCGAAAACGGGAACTGAAAAATTGGTTGAGGTTTTAAGTCGACCATTGAGAGGCGCGGAGCTGTATTATACAACCACGGAAAAAGAATGCCTCGCCGTGGTTTGGTCCGTCGAAATATTGAGGTGCTATTTGGAAGGTCGTAACCGATCATCAGGCATTGCAGTGGCTTCATGGATTGAAAAATCCCATAGGTCGTCTTGCCAGGTGGGCAATCTATCTTTATCAGCACGACATAACCGTCGAAAATCGACGTGGAACCACAAATGAGGCTCCCGATGCACTCTCACGCATGTTTAACGTCGATGTTGACCCGAATGGGTGGGAAAAGGTTATCGAAGAAACCATCCAGGAGCGAATTCAGTTAAACACGATTTGTGACTAGGACTGGTACCAAACCAAATTCAATCTCGTCAAAGGTCAACCGGATAGATTTTCGGAATGGAAGATCGAGAACGACGAACTGTTCTATTATCGCCCTGAGTACGAACAAGCAATGATCGATGACGAACAACCATGGAAAAACGTGGTCAAACTTTGTGGCATCATGACTATCCTTCGACAAAATCACGATATCCCACAAGCAGGACATCTAGGTCGCGATAAAACACTAGATAGAGTACGCCAAAATTATTATTGGCCAGGTATGACCCTGGATGTTAAGTCCTTTGTCAAGGACTGCGAAATTTGCGTCAAGGTCGAACACAATCAAAGGCTTATAAAAGGACAATTGACCACCCGGCCCTTACAAACACCTTGGGCCCAGTTATCCGTCGATACCGTCGTCTCTCAAACACGAACAAAGAGGGGAAATTCTAATTTGATTGTCGTCCAGGATTTGTACACTAAGTATAGCGAGTTGTTCCCAGCTTGACGTAGGACTGGTAAATCTGTGGTTAAAGCACTTCATACGGTTTTCGATCGTTGTTGAACCCCAAGGTCAATTATTACGGATAACGGTACGGAGTACATAAATAAAGACGTCAGAGCCCTTTTGTTAGCGAGAGGCGTTAAACATATCACTACCCCGTTAAGTCATCCCCAGAGTAATCCGGTCGAGCGCGTTAATCGAACCATCAAGCCAATGATTTCTGCATTCATAAACGAGAACCATAGGGAGTGGGATGTAAATTTGTCGAAGATTCAGTTAGCTTATAACACTGTCCCACATTCGGGCAGTGCAATATCGCCCATCTTTTTAAATTACGGGCGCCAGGCGGTGGTTGTGCATGCTACAAGTTCCCCTGAAAGTGTTGATAACTCCACCGTCAAGGACTCAATTGACGAATGGTCAGCGCGAATGAGTAAAATTGACGAATTTCGTCACAAAATAGAAAATCAGATTAAGGAAAACTCTGACAAACGTTTGGCCCGGGTGAATTCGGATCTAGTCGAATCAGTAGAGATCAAGGTGGGAACTGAAGTCCATCGCGCTAATAAAAAGTTAAGTAGTAAGGCAGATGCATATTCCTCGAAGTTGGCAAATAAATTTGCCGGACCAGCTTTTGTTCACAGAGTGTGTGGACCGATTACGGTGGAATTGACAGACAAAACTGGTAAAATAGTGGGGAAATACAGCATTACCGATTTAAAAATTCCGCGTCGAACGCTGCGTGCTAAGTAATGTATATTTTCAGCGCGACTTATTCAAGGAATTCACCAGCTCCCCATCGACCTCCATCAGGCGAATCGACGATCAGAATGTCAATATTTTCGACACCTTGCTCTGGCTCCTCCACCCCTGCACCAGTTTCAGCACGAGTACTGGAGCTGAGACGACAACAACTCGAACTGGAGCAGAAGATGATCAGTTTGAAGCTCCAGATCGAGGAAGAGCGGACCCGATTCTCGTCGTCCGAAAAGATTGACCTTAGTCAATTCGACGTTCCAGTCGATACCAACTTCGACTACATCGAGCGACCGGATACGACAGACCAGCCAGCAAAGCTACTGCAAGAGGCTCTACGGGACGCCAACAAACTCCTGGACAGCGGGTTTGACCCCACACCTAGTTGCTCGACAAGTGGGACCGACCTGAGATGGCCTACATCAGAAGCAGCAGAGTCGTCAATAAGCAGCGAAGCCCAAAGACTCTTGGACGAGATCAAAAACTTGCCTCCCACCGACTTGAAACTGACAAAGCCAACAAGGGTCACCCCCGCCCAATTACAGGCGGAAAATCTTCGACGGAATAGGGTCCCAAACACCAGCCATCCAACAAGAAGATCGGAAGCGCATGGAGGGGAGTTGAAATCGACTGACAACTCCAAGGCATTGGTTGCTCCATCAGTGATGGTGCAGCCCCTACCCTTTGACAGAATCCCAAGCTTTGACGACGTCCTTAAGGAGCTGGGCGTTCCACAGCTTGTCAACCCGCGAGGCGAAGAACAGCCTCTTTATTTGGCGGATTGTAGGAACGTCATAAAAGCCCTACTTAAGGACATAATCAAAAAGAGGGCGGAGATTCTGATGAAGAAATTGGAGTCAACTAAAGTCGACCGTGGGACCCAAACCTTCGTCACCTACGTTGGGAAGCAACACGTCGCTGGTTGCGTAAACTGCAGGTCAAGGGAGCACCACTTCAAGGAGTGCCGTCTTCCGTATCGGCCTGGATTCTGCCGAGTTTTTGGTGCGGACGGGTTTGACACTGCCGACTGTATTTACACGCACGGAATCGAACATGAGCAGGCCCTAGGAAGATGCCCCGGCTGCTCAAGGGATCTGGCCCTTTATTGCCCGGAATGTCCAGACTGAAACGTACGACATGAAGGCCTGGTCGACTGGGTCAGGCTGAATTACGCAACCTGACCGACATGGATGATTCCGTCCGACCATCAATACCTGGTCGGCGAAGGGGAGCAAGAACTTAAAAGACGAGTCAAGGCAAGATTCAGCGGTTCGTCGAAAAAAGTCTCGACGAAATTATGCGGGAGAGGCCAGAGCTGGACGACGGCGAGGAGGTGAAAATCATCGTCCCGACCAAATACAAGAAGAAGTCAGCGAAGTAACCGTCAATGGTTCGTCAAATTTAGAATTAGTTTCGACAGTAATTGTTAGCTCGTGTTTAATCTCTTTTCTTTTGACAGTTGTCAAATTCATCTTTGTCAGTAATCAATAGCGATTCCTTATATCTTAGATTTAGTTTCGACAGTAGTTATGCTGTCAGAAGACTTTTAGTTTTCTTCTCTCGACAGTTGTCGGAATTACCATTTTATTTTGTTTTATTGACATTAAGTTTGTCGAAGTGTTCTACCTTCGTTACATTAATAAACCTAATTATCGAACCAAAATATTTGCTAAGGAGATTCCAGAGATATATTATTTAAAGAAATTTTGTGTCAATTTTATGCCGTTAAAATTGATTTACGGGACATGAAATTCAACTTCATATAATTCAAATTTGATGAATTGGGTACTGAGCGATGTCTTCTTATGACTATTAATCATTTATTCCCTTTCAGAATCACAGTTGTCCTATTCTCACCTTGACGTTACGGTTTGAAGGGGGAGAGTGTGACAGGAGATTATTTGAAACAAAATAATTTAACACATCAAATACCATATACCCGTAGACGTCAAGATGAGAATGCTTATTTTGAAGTCGACACATTTTAAATTTGAATTTCGTCGGTATGTCAGGTCTCTGGTTGTCCAGCGGCTTGAGTCCCAGGCACGGGGTCTTCGGACCAACGTGTGCGTCACGCGCGATGGCTTCGGCGGTACCTCAAGCGCGAGGCAAGCTGGAAGCGTCACTTTTTCGCCAGACGTCCGACCGAAAAGTAAAGTGTCATATATTGTAACTGACGAGGAGTCGGTCTACGGACATTGTGCTCTCAATCATTGAAAATTCGACGAAACAGCGAAAATATTTAAATCGACGAAATTATTAATAGAAAGAATAAACGAGAATTGAAGGAATAAAATAATAAATTGATATCGACGAAGGGAAGACAAGCTATATTTGACAATGTAAGTACTCAATCATCTATAAATTATGTATCTCTGGAATCTGTAGTTCTTCCGCTTATTATTGGGTCTCCCCAATGAATCCTCTCTGTTAATTTCGTCTCCTGCTTATTGGTCTTATGTTTTATTTGCTTTATTTGCTTCCTTGCCAGTTGGGAGTCAACTAGCTGGCGGTCGACATGTTTTATTTCACAGTAAATTTATTCAATTGAGCCTTGGCGGCCCCGACCCAAGCTGCGCCAAGTGAGGGATGAATTTTGGAGAAAAGTGCAAAATTTCTATTATTATTAACCTCAAACTCAAATCCAAAATTTTATCCTGTCTCAATTCTTTCTATTTACACCATTTAGAAATGTATACTTTATTTTTTATTTTTCAAGCTCTAATTATTAAGACCTATTTGATGACTTATACTAAGAAAAAAGCGTTTTTAAGTTTTATATTACAATAATTAAACTGAAGGCCGAGGGACAAAAGAGCCTAGCTGACAATTTCATGATCTTATAAGGCGGGGAAAAAACGTTTTCATTCCGAAATATATCATTGAATCAAGTTGATATTTGTATTATATATTGGTTGATACCATTTTACGTTCATCCCCCGAGTTTGAATTGATTGAGTTTAAATCCAAAAAAGTTCTGAGCTTTCAAAATAAGCAGGGGCCTAAGTCGAGGGGTACCGAGGGATCAAAAGGGCCTATCTGCACCGAGCCGTTCACTTTCTCTTTCCAAAAACGACCTTCGTTGCGTTTTCGAGGTTTGTGAGATGGATAAAGTAATAGTAAAGTCTATTTTTCGTTATTCAACTGCTTTATTAAGGCACACGAAGTTGAAAAATTTATTTAAATTTCAAAGTAATTTTACAAGTGTTGCTCGTAATATTCGCGATTTTCCACTGGCAGCTAATCCAGCATTTAACGAATGTCCTTCTTTTTCTCGTTTGATATTGGCTTTGGAACAATCTCAGCCAGTTCAATTTTGTCAAAATCTTTCACAGATTTTTCTGAAACACTAAACATAAGGTTTTTCTTTCACTTGTGTTTTGGAGTGATTAATTTTGATGTGTATGTGCTCAATGTATATAGTATTGTTACTTTACGTTTTTTATTGTTTATTTTGTTGATTTTTTTTTTGTTTACTCAAATTTCTGTAATATATTTTATTGATATTGCTGGTTTATTGTTATTGTTCGTCATTTATTGTAATTTTTGTTGAATATCTGTTGTTTATTGATAATGTTTAACTGTAGTCATTCATAACTAGTCATTTTTTACAATTGCCTCGTTTTAAAACATTGAAAACTTCGAATCCACCGGAATCGAACGAACGTTTTAGCTTCACTGTTCCAGGGGTGTCGATTAGAATGCAGACAGTGCTACTGAGTGCTAATTTCGTCGTGTTGATGAGATATTCGGCATGGTTCTTGAAGGCGAAGAACTTGTTCATGTTGACGATATCAAAAGGGACGTTTCTCGCTTCCAGGATGACGTTCTGAAGGCCTTCGAGTCCGTAAAGGATTTTCGTCTTCCATTTTTTTTCAATTAGGCCGAAATCCCTGTTACGTTGTAAATAGCTGTGTCCTGTTGCCACAAACTTATGTTCGACTGATTTGACGATCCCTATGTGCACCATGTACATTTGAAACCATCCACACTGTTATTGAGATTGGAAATGTAAGAGACAATCTCCGAAGATCCTTGTCCCCCTTGTCCTTCGTACCAAAGATTCATGAAACCTCGATCGCACGGGTATTTATGGATGCAGAAGTTGTAATGAGAGAGCTGTCGCAAGTAAAACATATCAGTATGCGTGAACGTGGGGAGTGATATAACTTGCCGCAAATCGATGACAAAACTTGACGTTGTATTATCCAACGTTGAAATGTCAACGTTCATATGCGACCTCGCAGTGTTTGATTTGTTGTGGTGCTCGAGCAATTGTGCTTTCTTCTCCAAAATGAATGCCTTGTCTTGACTCGCTTTTATTATGTTATTCAGTCTGTCGCAAGATTTGCATGTGACTACGCGCAACCCCTTGAACTTCAAGTTCGGCAAATCCTTTTCCAGTATCTCTTTGTAGAAATCAAACTTTACTCCAGAGTGGGGATTTTTCTCCTGACATGCTTGGAACAGTTTTCTTTTGTTCAAGTCGCTGCTCAAAAATTCTTTCGTCGTGTCTGCGTGTCCATAATGGCTTTCTTCTTGTGGTATAGATCGGATGTAAGCACGCACGAGTTCTCGATCTTCTTCCGTATACGTCCTACGACGTTTTCCACCTCGACGTTCAGTGATGGCTTCGGCGCCCCTTTTCTTGTACCCGATTACGACACGAATCGCCCTTTCGGTTAATCCGAACGTTCTAATAAACGTTTCAATAAACGTCTCATTACGGTAGTGATGTCAATCATGTTGTAGATATATGCTTTTTGTGCCGATGATTGCATACCACGGTACCTGAAAATATACATTTTATTTAGTCAATTTACATTTTTTCGTTATTTATCGTTAATGTTATCGAGTTTCTACCATATTCTACTCGCATTGTAACGTGTTTATTGGTTTTTATTATTTCCAAGCTTTAAAATTAAATTCATTCGTATTTTAATCGAATTTTAACGTATTTCTTGTTTTTTATTATTTACACTTTTGTAAATTAATTTTACTTGTATTTTGACGTATTTATTGATTTTTATTATTGAATTTTGATATATTCTAAGATTATCAAGTCGTATATTTTTGTATTGTTTTATTGTTATTGTTATCGCATTTAAATATTTTGTTCAACTTTGTACAACGAAATATATATTTTTTTTACAAATCGTTGAAATAGGTAAATAATAATCTTTCTACTTACATCGGGAAGTGGAGGAATGCTGGCAGGAATTGTTTTTCCATTGTGAATCGTATATTCCTCGCCACGCATTCGCGACATGCACCGAGCGTCAGATTTTCGCGGCATTCTACGCCAATTTTAACGCTAGAGAAAAAACAAACCAACAAAAATGCTCGTTAGGTTTTCCTTTATGACATCCCGTTTGCACTTTCTCAAAATTTTGATTCGAATACTTACAAATTTGAGTAATCTTCGGAACACACCAGACACGCGATGAAATTTGTTATGACAGGAGCACCATAACCAAAAAAAAATTAAAATTATCGACCGCAGATTGCTTCCTTGAAGCCTACGGTAACATCCAGACACACTGAGATGATTCAAATATCATCACCGAACGCTAGAACCTCGGCAAAGCATGCAAAAACCACGTTTTTCCATAAGACTCGATAAGCAGTTAGGCCCTTTTCATCCCTCGATACCCCCCGACTTGGGCCCGTGGCGCATTTTGCCTTCGTTTTTCAAGTTGAAATTTTTTTTTCTTTATACATACATGCAAAACCCTCGTTTGCCCACCGTTTACACACATCAAAAATGGCCGATTCCGCACTGTGCGCGAAGGCAATGAGCAAAATCCCCAACACCGATGACCAAAACGCTGTCACCGGTTAGCAAAATGGTCTCCACGGTTACAAAAATATTTTGGCCACCGGTAGCCATCTAGCGTCGTAAACGTTTACTACGTTTTGGCCACCGGTTGCCATCTAGCGTCGTAAACTGTTAGTATGCGAACATCATTTTGGGTGAAGTTGGGTTTATTTCGATCGTGACAGTTTGTTTACGTTCATTTTCGTTCAAGTAATTCGTTGCATTATGTGATTAAAGAGTTTATTACAAGCTAAGGTGCAAACGGCAAAAAATCATAGAAATGGATTTCGCTGACGAAGACAGCATTGAAAGTTTCGATGATCTACAAAAAATTATAGTGGAAGCAGACAACATTGTGTTATTTTCAGGAAAGATAAGCATTTTGGGAGTAATTCTTCGTCTTGCGGGGGGCACGGCCTCCCGAACCCCCGGCGGGGGCTTCGCCCCAAACCCCTCTCCGCCCCAGCGGCTTATCGTCAAGTCTACATATCTCGGGTTTGCATAGTATTCTTTGAAGAAAAATAGTGTTCTATACTATTTTGAATTTTTTGCATTATATCTCGTTGTGGAGATTGGTTCAAAGAATCCAAAAATGCAAAAACCTCAATTTCGAAAAAAGGTTGGTTAGGCCCTTTTGATTCCTCGGCCTTCAACTGTTTACTTGATAATCAATTTCCATTCAGCAATTGGTGCCCTCACCCTACGAATTAAAAACTTTTATTTGAATTAATCATGTTTAATATATTATAATACAATTTTTAGGAGTTTATTAATTAAGAAACATCAAGATTATAAATTTTTACTGTGTGGTCTGATCCGCAACTCGCAAGCTGTAACATTTTTTTCTCGTTTTTGCTTTGCGGACGAAATTGAAGACGTTTAACAGTCAGATGATGAGCAAATGATGAATCATATTTCGCCAAAGATTCCCAAACCGCTTCTTTGTTTTGAAGTACAACATTAAATACCTCAATCTCACCGCTGTCAAATCCTACTGCAAGAATATAAGCCTTTACAGATAACATAATTGGAGCGAAAGTGAGGGCTGTAACTGAACTGTCTTTTATTTCCAAACTTGCGGTTGGAAGAAGCAGTTGCGACAAATTTACGTTTTCGCCCCAGAGCCCAATCTTGCCGTCCCTGGATCCAGTTGCAAAATATTTTGAATCATGTGTCCATGCACAACACCAGATTATCCTACTATGAAGGCTGTCTTTTTTTAAACTGGTGGCTAACAAATTGTATCTCCTTTCATTGAAACCAAATAAAGACCATCGTCTGTCTCGTGAAACTGACACCAAGTAATTGTCATCGGGAGAAAATGCAAGTTGCGTGACGGTTAATTGATGGGAAATTAATTGTTGCACTTGTGTCCACGTTTTCGTATCCCAAATTAAAATTGCTGCGTACTTGGAATTAGTCGATTTGCAAGCAGTAGCCAATAATTTTCCGTCGTGTCTTGCAGCCATGGTGAATATTTCGTAGCCATGACCGTAAAGTTTCTGTTCTTCTGACCAAAGCGTGTGTTGAATAAGTTCCTCTTCAACTGGAGGGCGATCGTAGGTTAGGTCGTTTAAACTACCGATGTGCGGTTTATTTTCCTTAAGGTCTTGCCCAAATATGGCTTTATTCATTAGGCCCAGAGCAGGTAGTGATGCTCCTCCTACTAATACGCCTTCGAAATCGTCTGTATATGATATTTTATCCAAACAGGTTTTAAAACTTAAAGTGGATGTAAAAATGCGAACCACTTTCTCTTCTGCCCCAGAGGCGAATTTGTAGGGTGATAACATTGTTAAACAAGACATATCATGACCGTGAATTTGGGGACGAGCGATTTCGTGCCATATGTCAGATTCTTCGGACCAGGGCGCATGGATTCTTGTTGTCTGGTCGATACTCGCGGTCACCAAAAACCTGTTAAGAAAAATAAAGAACATGTAGATTTGATAACGCTAAAATTGTAAACCTACTAGATTTTTATAATTGACTCATTAATACTGCCAAACGAATAAAATCTGAGAAACATTTGACTATTTTTTCACTTTCTTATGTTGTGAGAATTCGGTTCTTTTCTTTTGTTTCCTTAAAGTTATTGGGTACCGACAACCGAAGCGAATCGATACAGTTTTTCTCAGACCATGCCTTAGACATAATGTAGAAAGCGCCTAAAATTTCTCAAATTTTTAGTAGCTGTTAATATGCGTTCTTTATGGTCTCAAGAAAAAACATTCCACAGATCACTGTGAAAAGAAAACTTGATCATAAATTATTACGGTAATAGGTAATTATAGCGATTCATCCCGCAATGAGGCGGATCGCTACACTTAAAGTTTTCCATTTATTTAAATTTTCCAAAGAAATTGTCCATGGTTGTGACCATGTACTGTTACATGTGCATATAACATATACTAAAATTCGTACAAGACTAGTGGTGTGCAAATAATTCGACTTGACTTAGTACCGACATCTGGACGTGAGTCACAAGTCGAATTTTACGACAACGGCTCAGCCGAGATATGAGTAGACTGATTTGACTTATTTTAATGCATTTTAGAAGAGGCAGTGATATATATTTATTTAAAAAAATGTTTTAACGCTGTTGGAGCGGTGTCCAAAAATAGGCGAAATATGTGGAGCACTCAGACTTTATCATTAAGATTCGATAAATCGGGATCAAGGTTTTAAAAACGCACTTTGAACATTTTTTAGACACCGGATGGGGTTTCGCGGTGGCAGGACTTTAAGTAAGTCCCTGGTTTTTCGAAAAAAGTGAGAGTGGAAGAATGTAGCAACGACGGGATGTGTGAAGGAAGCCGACTGACGCCATCCCGCGATGACAGCTGTTAGCTTGATCGTACTGGAAAAATGCACTGTCGGTAAAAGTCGCATCTGCATGCTGCCACTTTTCTTGCCGGGAATTTTAATTTTGAACAAAAAATTGCAATTTGTGATTTTCTTTTGTTTTGTTTATTGACAAGTCCAAATGATTGGTGAATGCAATATGTAATGGGCCATTTCCATTTTTTGTAAGTTACGACACAACAAATATGTACAACGACTTCTTTCATCCTTTCTTTGTGGCTTCTTGGTTCAGATAGCGATGTTACAAACAAATATCATTAATATCAAATATTCCGTCGTATACTCCAAGTGAGTCTTATAAGCTCCCAATAATCCTCAATACAAGCTCTTCTATAACGTTCGTCCGTCATGATCAATCTCCTGCCAAAATGATCCACTAATATTCAGGTTATGTCGACCCGACCTCAAAGATGTCCCAGTGGCAGCCCGTCGCATCCAGTTCAAAGGCAAATAAATGGAAAGGAGGGGAGGGACAGTCCATGCAGGACATTACTCGGGTCGAAGTCGCAATATTAGATTGTCATTCCCCTAAAAAAAACGGCCCAGCTCACCCACCGATTCTACAGTGGGATTTAAGATTAATTCTTGGTGCTTCTTATTCATTATCCAAAATTTTCAACTCTATTTTGCTGAAATTTGCGTATCCGGTTGGCGCACGCACGCCTGGCGCCCAACAACCAAATCAAGTTAACATTTTTGAGAGTTCAGATAAGAGACGTGAGTAAGTAATGAAGTTCCGATAAAAAATTTCTTGTTACAGAGTATAAATGAAACTCGACTCAATCAAAACTTGAGTCAACAGTTGAATTTTTCGATTCAATTCTTAGCTGAGTCGCTTCGGAAAATTTGACTCAATTCTCAGCTGAGTTGAATCGGATTATTCAATATTTAATTGCTTATAAATATCATTTCGCGGATTGCCTGGATGTGTGGCGTAATGTTCCACCCCATCTGTACATGAAAAACTTTCAAAATTTCAATATTTCTTAATAACAGTATGTCACAGTACTAGTAGTGTTGCTGGGGGCGTCTTTACGTGGAGAACAATGTTTGCATGGCGAGTTGTAAAACCATGGCCGAAGGCCACGGTTTTTCAAGTCGTCCTGCGAACATTGAACTCCACATGAAGAGATGTGTGTAGCACTACGAGTAATGTACGATATCTCATTCGGAATCAGCATTTTATAAGACGGCAGGGTCGTCTGAAAAGTAAGTCGTGAAAACATGCGACTTACGTGGCACTAATCTGCTTGAGCTGTGATTAGCGTGAAATTGTAAATGTGGTTCGGTCCGAGCTACAGTGCCATCTGGTGTCACTATTTTTCACAACAGTACGGTTAGAGAAAACATTGTGCGTTATTCAGTAGCCATTTGTGGAACTATTTACGTATCAGTGTGGCGCTTTTAGAAATAATTACATGTCACCGATATTGTTCGATAAATGGTAAATGAATTGAAAGTACGGTTCGTGATGTGAGTTGTATAGTCTTTAGGGTTTCGCAAGAAATTCTTATAATCTCGTGTCGGTCTTTTTCTGCCTCTCCGGTCACCTGAACAAAAAAAAAACAATTCAAGCTACGACCCTGAGGTTGTGTATTTGATCCATGGCATAGCCGACCACTACCATCCGCAGAAGGAGATAGGGAAATAGAGGCTCACATGAAGACTTGCGGTATCAATATTTGGTTCATTGTGTACCTCTAATTAAAATAAAATGCAAGAATTTAGGGATGATCGAGGTACTGTTATAAAGATTCCTACTATAATGAGAGATAATGGTATTTCTGCATGTATTAATATAAACTTGAGTGAGCAAGAATTAGTATTGACGTTTAGGAAAAATCTTATTTACTATTTGAAAATTGTAACTGTGGAAAAGTGATAATGGCCAATGTTATTTTTTGTAAAAATATCTTCAAAAGTAAGTATTTTTAGTAACATAAGTGATAAGAAATGTAAGAAATTTTAATATTCTTAAATAAGAATTCTTATTGAAATGAGAGCCACTAGTAATTTCTGCAAGCAGGATTTGCGAGAATTCTAAAAGTCTATACGAAAAACGTCGGGAGGATTACGAGCTCTTCCGTCTACAGCCGAGTACGCAACGACCTGACCAGATGCCAGATCCAAGCGCCTAACCTCCTGAGTCATCCACAGTGGGAGCCTGTAACCCATGCGTGGCGCATCCCCGGCTGGCGGATAGGGGAATGCTCACTGGAAACAGAGGGTAGGGCTGAAATAAAATAGGCCCCACGGACCAAAGAGACTGAGTGAAGGACACACTGAGAAAAAACCACGACCGCTTCCTGTTGGGGCCCTGTACCGAGGGTTTCTGCTGCATACGGTTACACTACTCAATAAGCAGTCGCAGGCAAGGGTCCAGGGATGGTGCCGAAGGAAAAACCTCCAAGTCAAGGTGTTAATCCATCGTGCCGTAGACTGCGTGGCACCAGGGGTGTGGTGTTCCAAACGGTATCTCTAGGATACCAGGTCGCCTTCTAGAGTACGCAGACCTTACCCTCGCATGCGGGGCTCTGCGGGGGTGGACCTTTATTTCCCTAGCTACTCGTGGGAATTCTAATGGAGGAAAATAAAAATTTAAACCGGAGTATATGTGAGGAGTTGGTAGGAGAGCTGGACGTTGTGGAGAGGTTTGATATGAGTCAAAAGACTCATGCCAGACTTGATATAACGGACGCGTACGAGGGGGTGGAGCAGGGTCGAAAACTCATGGACGACCTTAAAGATGTGCTGGAAGAGATGCAGGAATTCTGCAACTCCAAACGCAACATGTTCATGCCCATTAGAGATGGACTAGGAACTAGTGAAAGAAGTACCTGCAGAAGGCGAAGGCGAGGAAAGACATGAGCCAGAGCGTGACTCAAAATGAAGAAGCCGTGGAAACTCGCACTCCCCATCAGCGGAAGCGAGAGACGTAGCCCACTCTGAGTCCCGTTGAGGCTGGATCCGCAAAACAAAAGACGAAGAAGCCGAGGACCCGCAATACCATTGTGGCGTCCTCGACCCTGAAGGGCGAGGATGTGGAGGGGATCACTCCTACACCCGCACCCATTAAGAAGGAGAAGCAGAAGAGAGCCCGACCCGAGGCGGCCCTGATAAGACCAGCTGAGGGTTCAAGCTATGCGGAGGTCCTCAGGAACCTCAAACAAAAGGTGAAGCCGGACACCCGGCCATCAAGGATGCTGTGGGGAATAGGGGGAACGTGCGTGAACTCGTTCCCCGCATCGAAGTCGAGGTCCTGGACCTCGACTTGATCACAGATGCAGAAGATGTGGAGGCTGCGGTCCGAAAACATTTCGGAAAAGCAGCAGCTGGAGAGTTGAAGGTTAGCATGACGGGGAAGGCCTTCAGAGATAATCTGAAGGCCTTTGTCGAAATGAAAGAGGACCTGGCGGCAAGACTTCTCCGCACGGGACACCTGAAAGTGGGGTGGGTGTCCTGTCGTATGCGGAAGAAGACGGAGTCTGTAAGGTGTTTCCGCTGCCTGGGATTCGGCCATATGGCGGCGGGATGCAGGGGTCCAGACCGGACCCAGGCCTGCTGGAGGTGCGGCAAAGAGGGCCATAGGGCTACGGCGTGTGAAAGTACGCCGCAGTGCTTCCTCTGTGCCGCTAAAGAAGAGAAACCCCGGACCGACCATCTGCCGGGGACAATGCGGTGCGCGTCATTCAGGGAGGCCGCCTCTGTGAAGAAGCCGGATGAGCTTCATAGTTAGGGGGGCACGTCTTTGGAACAAGATACCAAGTATGATCAGAGATGCACCTTCAATCTTTCACTTTAGAAAACTATTTTTTGAATATTTGCTTATTTTAGACAATCCTACACTAGAAATCACTCATTGGTAGTTTGTAAAATTTCTTAATGCGACGTATACATATATAACTGTATTCTTTAAACAGTACTTACAATGGTAACCAATTCTCTTTTGTATTTTAAACATCACATCACTGTATACAATATTATCTAACCACCGCTGTAATCTTAATTTGACCAGAGTTTACACATAGTTATAAGTTCATGTACATGTATCACTTGTTCCTTAGAGGGCTCTTTAGCCCTAGGGACATAATAAATAAATTTGAGAAGTTGTAGGCTCCGGAAGCTTCGATCATGATTCCTTAAAGAAACCAATCCCAAAGCTACTGGAACGTGCACGTCATCCGCTTCTGCTCCTTCTGTCCTAGAAGGTAAGCAAGAGCGGGAAATTTACGCGTGATAACATCGGGCAACACTGTTCCCTGGAGTCAGGTCTCTAGCCGCGGATGACCTTACGCGGCAGACAAGACAGTTGGAGATGAAGGTTTCACCTCTGGATACTTTTTTAGAGCTACCAATCTTTGTAGAATTTAAGAGGAACAGTCTTGACGGACCAGATGGAGTGATCCCAGGAGAACAGCCTTTTGCATCCGGTTCGCGATGAAATGAGCCTGACGCTGGCAAGCCGGCATGTAACCTCTTCATGAATCCTCTCCGCGCCGGTGAGCTTCTTTGCCAACAGGTAAGAAGGTCCCTCCTGAGTTGGTCCGACCATTTAAATCGATGTTCTCGCGTTTGTTAAGTACATAAGTCTCATTTACTACCTGACTCTACAGTATGAAGGAAAAATTATTTTGAATTGTTTTTCATATTTATTTTGTAACTTTTATACTTTTTGCTATGGTATTGCATGGTTTTGTAGAACAAAGTTACTACTAGCGCCACTGACGGCTGTTTTCAACTCTCATGACACATTTTTTATATCTGACAGTAGAGTGGAAGCACCCCCCCTGCTGAAAAGTGACGGTGTTAGTTGTCACACGATGTTTTCCAGATGAGATAGTAAATCTGGTTTTTCAAAGCGGCATCAATCTCTCTATGTACCTGAAAATGTGCGGCTGAACCTTTAAGCTTTCCAACAGACAAATGATAAGTCTATGGGAGGTTGAATCGAAAGCTTTCAGGTAATCAATCCAGGCCATCGATTAGAAGCGCTGGAAGGGTGCTGTGTCTTTGCGGACACATCTATCGATGAGCAGGTTCTCCCGACATCCTGCTACGCCCTTCTTTGAGCCACGTTTTTCATACATTTCTCGCCACACAGGTCCGATAGTCTGAACAATCCTATCATTCAGGATAGCTGTGAGGATCTTATACAGTGTGTTCAGACAAATGACTGACCTGTAATTTTTCGGGTCAGCTAAGTTGCCCATCTTTAGAAGAAGTACTGTGCGCCCTTCCACCAACCGCTCCGAAATAGGCTCTTCCGACATCAGATATGAGGTGAAAATTTTTGCCCGCACTCATATTTCGATTCGGTTCAACTCCAACCGAAATCTTGATTCGTTTTTGGCTACGCTGATATTTTCATATCGTTCGCGTCTGGACGATAGAGAATAAACAAAATTGATGGGCTCATCTCCATAATAGCTCAAGCGCCAATATCAACGATTTTTCAGAAGAGTCAAAAAACGTTCTCAAAAATGAAATTTTTAATTTTGAAGAAACAAATGTATACTCCTGAAGTACATCAATGCTGAATTGATGCCTAAAAAGTTAGATTAAAAAATTATATTATATTTTTTAAAAATTGTTGGTAATTGTCAAAAAAATTCATTTCATTTATAATGCATAATATTTTGCAACTGAATTATCAATACCATGGGGCCCTAGAAATAATTGGGTTCCCATTGCGTGGAATTAGAAAACTAAAATAGGAATAATTGCACGAAAATTGTTTCACGGGGATCGGCTGCGATTCGTCATATGTTTCGCACTAAATCTAAAAAATTTATAGACAAAAAGTGTTTTTATATTGAACACATGAAACTTATTGAAATTTTTTATATTTTACAAACAAATTTTATAAGCCATTATCGACATTAGCTATTTATGATGTAATAAATGAAGTTTTTCTTACGAAATCGACCAAAAATTACTCGTCAATGACACCTAGTTATAATTTATTTAGTCAGTTAATAACAATTGATGCTTATTTAAATAAACCTAATCAACAAATGCACTGATGGGCTATTTTTCGACGTTATAGCTTGGTTCTTCCAACGTAATCAAATGTTATTAACTGATTTATAAACCTTTAGGGATATTTTAATGACAATCGACATTTTTTATTTTCAAGAACAATTTTTGTAACAAATTTGTATTATCTCATATATTTATGAACTAAAAAATTCCACTTTTCACACAGGAATTAACAGCCAATCATTTATCAACAAAAAATGCATTTTCTGGCTATTTTCAACATTTCAACGTTGTTCTTTTAACGAGTAATCAACTCTTAACAACAAATTTTTGAAATTTTTTGATACACTTGGTTAACTATCAATTATTGTAATTGTTATGAACAATATTATAAGGGAATTTTTTGCGTCCTAGGCATTTTCCAACTAAGAATGCCGTTTTTCTTGTGGAATTTGCGAAAAATTCTTTAGCTGAAACTCATTGTTAACACAGCTGCGCGATCTTTGAAAAGCCGACAACTGCTTATTTTTTATCAATAAACTTAAGTTTCTAATACATAAAATGCTACTTTAGACTGATAATTGGATGTTTAATTAAATTTTTTAAGCAATTTATACTGTTTTTAGCCATTTCTCTTAAAATGGAGATAGAAAGTTGCATTTTTTTCGAAAAGTTTTCACTCTTTGTCCAATTTTTAATTAGACAGAGGTAATAGTTTATCAGTGTTAACAAACGTAATTTATTTCAAAAATGTATCATCATTGTTAATAACATTCACTTAGAATAATGCTAGAAAATTGCAGTTTTTTCTGAAATTTTCAACTTTTTGTTCACTTTTTACTTGGAGTGGGTTGAATAATTAATTAAAGTTAACAAAATTATCTGTTCAAACAATTTATTATTATTATGCATAATATTTAATTTGAATAGTGCTAGGAAGTTGCCTTTTTTCTGAAATTTGCCATTATTTGTCTACTTTTCACATAGGGTGAGTTAATGATGAATTCAATGTAGCAAAAATAATCATTTGAAGAAATTATTATTGTTTATAACTATCTTCTTCTTTATTAATGCAATATAGTTGCGGTTTGTTCTGAAATGTTTAACCTTTTATCCACTTTTTACTTAGTTAAGTAGTAAATAATGCGGGTTAACAATCACAGAGTTGTTTAAACAATTTATAATTGTTTATAACTATCTTCTCTTAGATAAAACCTACAAAGTTGCAGTTTTTTCTGAACTCTTACACTTTTTGTCCACTTTTCACATAGTGGGGTAATAACTAATGCAAGTTAACAAACATGCTTATTTGAACAATTTATTATTGTTCATAACTATATTCTCTTACAGTAATGCTAGAAAGTCGCTTTTTTCTGAAATCTAAAGTTTTGCTTTGACTTTTTAGTTATGATCAAATAACTAATGAACCTCAACAAGAATAATTTTTTAAATAGTATTTTTCCTTTTTAAGTTAATTATTTGTGCTCTTTTCCCAATGTTTAAAAAAATTAATTTAAACAAAAAAGCTATCTTACACAAGAAGCAAAAACAAAGAATGGAATAATTAGGACTAGTTGGGAGAACTAGGTGTGCAGATGACTTGTAAAAGTTTTGTTTTAAATTACAAGAAGAAGTGTATTGCAAAGCGTAAAAGAAAAATTTGGAATTGAACATATTTTGATATCAGCCCCCCCCCCCCTTCCATCAAAATATATTCACAAAAAAGAAAGAGATTATTTCAAATATATTTTTCTCTAATGTTTATTTATTATTTGCTCATAACTAAAAAGGCAAAGCAAAGTTAAACATTTCAGAAAAAACACAACTTTCTAGCACTTATCTAAGAGAAGATAGTTATAAACAATAATAAATTGTTTGAACAACTATTTTTATTAACTCGCATTAATTATTACCTCACTAAGTGAAAAGTGGGCAAAAAGTTAAAAATTTCAGAAAAAAACACAATTATCTCGCATTAATATGGGTGCCGTGGGTATGGTGAGCCCACACTTGTAGTTATTTACTACAAGAAACTATCCACCTAGAAACACTAACCGAATCTGGTAGTGTCACGCCTACTCCGAAAGGGAAATGGCTTAATGGTATACATACATACATACACTATAGATGAAGATAGTTATTGATAATAATTTGTTTAAACAATTATTTTTGCTCGACTTGAATAATTATTAAGTCACTCCAAGTGAAAAATAGACAAATATTTAAAAATTTCTGAAAAACCCGCAACTTTCTACCAAGAAGCAAAGAGAATATTATCAAACTAGCTGTGAATTCGATCTCGAGTGTTTCCATATTGTTTGTATTTATAATTATATGGTGCTCATTTCACGAGCACTTTGCTTCCCGTTAGCAAATGTATTTGCTTCCTAATAGAGGAAGCATTAGTTATTTTTTTCAATAATAGACAAACCAAAGTCTTCATTTTGCTGAATTTAAAAATAGAAATTTACAAAAAATAAAAAATTACAAAATGATACAACAAATTTTTTAAATACGAAGACAAACCAGACAAATCAAATCTTGTATTCGAAATTATAATTTTTTGAGCTGGAAAAGGGAAAGGAAAAGTTCTGTCGCACCCTATCCCTTTCCCAGCTTTATGATTTCTTTACCAAAATTGTCAGAATTGCTCTATTTGAAAATTTATGATCAAAAAGTCTTTTCTATTCATGCGTCAACTTTGAATTATGTTGATGCAAAAAGTTTTTCTGTTTAAAACTGATGATTCAGATATTATAAATGAGCATAACTTCCCTAATCTTCAATAAAGTGTATTATTTTTTTTTACAATCTTGCTCCCTGGTGAACCCGGTTTTTCATCATAGTCACGGACTAAGTCAAGTGACTGATGTATAAGGATGTTAGAAGTTAACATAATACGATGTCTGAAATCTTCAGCGCTGATTTTGTAGGTACAAAATTAGAAGCATGGTGTAGTTTGCAGTTTGTCTTTACAGTTTTTATCCTTTCACAGCGGCCGTGAGTGTTGGAGGTGACAACAGTCGCCTCTGGATGCTTTCTTAGAGCTGCCGTGTGTATTTAGAGAAGTTGTAGGCTCCGGAAGCTACGATCATGGTTCCTTAGAGACACCAATCCCGAAGCTACTGGAACGTGTACGTCATCCGCTTCTGCTCCTTCTGTCCTAGAAGGTAAGCAAGAGCGGGAAATTTACGCGTGATAACATCGGGCAACACTGTTCCCTGGAGTCAGGTCTCTAGCCGCGGATGACCTTACGCGGCAGACAAGACAGTTGGAGATGAAGGTTTCACCTCTGGATACTTTTTTAGAGCTACCAATCTTTGTAGAATTTAAGAGGAACAGTGTTGACGGACCAGATGGAGTGATCCCAGGAGAACAGCCTTTTGCATCCGGTTCGCGATGAAATGAGCCTGACGCTGGCAAGCCGGAATCTTGTTGAGTTGGCTAATAAATGAAGCTTTCATACCTCCAAGGCAGCCGATTATGAAAATTATAAGATGAACTTTGTAGTCTTGGTACAGCCTACTCAGCTCGAAAAGAAGTGCTTGATATTTCGCCTGTTTTTCTCCCTCCTTTGCCGTGATATTACCATCGGCTGGTGCCGAGAATTCGATCACGTAAATGATTTTGTTCTTCAGATCTTGGAGGACAATGTCAGGCTTCGTAGCACTGATACGTTGAGTGGTGGAGAATGAGAAATTCCAGTAGATCTTACACTGATCATTCTCCACAACTGACTCGAGTTCCCCCTGGGCGTATGGCAAGACGGGCAATAGATCAACACCATAGAAATGCCTAAGATGGTAATATATCACTTTTAGAGCTGCATTGTGTCTCTCTATGTACGCGCAGCGTGCATATTTAGAGCATCCACTGAGAATATGTCCAAGTGTTTCGGGCTCTAGCTTGCACGCTCGGCAGTTGGTATCGCGTACAGGTATATTCATTATGCGCTCGCGGTAAAATAAGGTGTCTATGACGCCGTCTTGACAGGCAAAAAGAAATCCCTCCGTCTCCGATCTCAATCCAGCAGACTTGAGAAACATGTTGGACAGACCCATCGAGAGCTCATCTCTACGTATGATGCAGTCTAACTTACCATGAAGGGGTTTGTCAGCATGTTCTCTTAGTAGGAGCGTATGTTCTGCTTCCTGTATACGACTTTTGAGCACCAGAGGTGTTAGCGATGCTAGGCCATGTGTAGTGTCACTGGAATTAAAGTGGAGGTCAAGCTCCTCTGCGGCCCTATCTGCAGCATGGTATAGAAACGCCGCAGCATTGGCGACTTCATGTTGATGTACGATAGGGTGGGCCGAATTACACGAAAGTTTGCGAATCGAATCCTAATAGCGCGGAAAAGTTGCTACTCGTCGCCTGCTCGGCAATTAAATTTTTTTTCTTCTAAATCGGATCATATCTTCCGGTCGCACATCGCGTTCAATGTTTTGAAAAATCGTCAAAAATTGAACACGTTTTGGGATTTTTTCTTAGTAAGTTATAGTAATCGAATTTCGTTAAAAATCGGTATGTGACCTCTGATAATTTTCCTTTAAACTAAAAAAAACATTCCCCTTCTCATCCCCCTCTGCTGTAATGGTGGGGGAGGGGCAAATATCGTAAAAAGGAGCCATTTTAGGGTCGTTATTTTTCTCGTGTGAGGTGTGCTGGCGCGATCAGCTAAGGCGTTCAAAGCTTTAAAATATATCATATTTAGAACAGTATTACGTAAATATACATCAGCCGCAATATGATGGGGTGGGAGGGGAGAGGTGAGCCTCAGCGAGGGTTGACCAATGGCCAAGCTGGGTGGGCGACAGCCGGTTCTAGGCATTCGC
>CAKNXH010046403.1:0-10895 GCA_932178445.1 Andricus quercusramuli
ATGGATGGAAGGAGATAATGGAGAAGAAAAGCTGAAAGAGGCATTCAAAGGAAATGTTTTGAAGGAAATGTGTGACCTCACTAGGGCGTTTGAAAAGGAGGCCAGAAGGATTGCAGCGGGAGGAACAACAGTGAGAGAGGAGAATGAGGAAGAAGTGGAATAAAGTGAATATGAGACAATTAAAAAGTGTACTGAAGAAGTCGATGGACTTGAATGTTAGAATAAGAGAACTATGAATATTTGAATTTAGAATTAAGATACGTTAGGAATTGGGATGTATTGAGTACTCTAAGCCCAGAAAGCATGAGTCGGAATAAATACTAATACTATTACTACTCTATTGAAGCTGAGTATAGGAGCTTTCCTTATTACAAAAAAGCCAATTGGAGCAAATTTCAGAAAAATATACATAACAACTTAGTATTGAGTAGAAATATTTCTTCTAAAGAGGAAATAGATGGGGCAGTGGGTGATCTCGTTGGTTTGATTCAATCATCTATGGAAACATCTATCCCTTATAATCAGACTAAATCTAATATTAAATACATGCCTGATGAAGTCAAAGAGTTAATTAAAACAAGGCTTGAACTAAGAAAAATTTGCCAGAGAACTAAAAGTAAAGCAATTAATAAGATAAAAAATAAGCTTACTAATATTATTAAGAGAAAGACATTCAAATTTAATAATGAAAACTGGAATAATAAATAAGAAAGCTTAGAAGTCAAAAATAATTCTCTTTGGAAAATGGCAAAGTGTCTTACTAAAAGAAATGCAAATATTATCCCTATATTGCATGGGACTAATGGTCTAGCAATTAGCAATGAAGATCGAATTGAACAAATAGCTGAAAATTTTGAAAGAGTTCATAGTTTAACTGAGAATATGGGAGATGATGAAACTGACGAGATTGCCTGCGAAACCTATAATAAAATTAAAGAATCTGCCGTGAGCATTGAAGAAGTGACTAAAACCACACCATCTGAAATAAATAAAACTCTTCTTAAAACTAAGTTCAAAAAAGCACCGGGTATAGATAACATACAGAATGTTGTTTTAAAAAATTTACCGAAAAAAGCCTTTGTCCAGTTGAATTATATCTTCAATGCCTGCTTTAGTATCTCATATTTTCTCTCATGCTGGAAGAAGGCAAATATCTTGCCAATTCATAAAGTTGGTAAAAACAAACTTTTTCCGCAGAGTTATAGACCTATTAGCCTCTTGACCACTATGAGCAAAATATTTGAGAAAATTATTTTGAATCGAATTAAGAAATTTGAACTTATGCATAAAATGCTAATACCTGAGCAATTTGGGTTTGTTGAAGGAAAAAGTACAGTGCAACAGTTGTTCCGAGTTACAAATTATATAAGCACCAATGCTAACTTAAATAAATCTACAGCCTTAGTGATGCTGGATATTGAGAAAGCTTTCGATACAGTCGGGCATGAGGGACTTATTTATAAACTTAAAAATTTGAATTTTCCAACCTACATTTTGAAAATTCTAATCAGTTATCTAAAAAATAGATAATTTGTGGTAACAGCAAATAATGTAACCTCAACTGAAAATAAAATAAATGCAGGAGTTCCACAAGGATCAATACTGGGCCCGGTGCTTTTTATTTACAATACTCATGATATCCCGAGAACTGATACTGCCAAATTATCAATGTTTGCGGATGATACTGCGATTTACGCTGCATCCTGGAGAATTAGGTTGGATATTGAAAAAATCTAACAATATTCAGACATACTAATTGAATATTTTGATAGATGGAAGTTAAAAATAAATGTAGAGAAGACTGAGTTCATTATTTTCAAAAATAAAGTCAGGAAAGAATTTATACCAGACTTGTATATGAACGAAATTAAAATTGCACCAGTTTCTAGCGGCGTTTATTTAGGACTCACACTATGTTCGAAATTAAAATATAATGAACAAATAGAGAAAATTAGAAAGAAGACTATGCAGATGGTAGGGGTTTTAAATTGTCTGATAGGTAGAAGAAGTAAGCTAGCTGTTAAAAATAAGTTGATAGTATATAAATCAATCATTATGCCTATAATAACATATGCAGCTCTGATATGGTCTGGAACCTGTAGTTCAAATATTAATCAACGCCAAAGAATTCAAAATAAATGTCTGCGAAAGATCGTTAAAGCTGCACCTACAGACAAGAATTCAGATTTACATTCGAAATATAATTTAAAACCTATTAAGAATCATATTTATGATATGACTAAGGATTTCTATATAAATCAAGTTGTGAAGCTCGGCGATCTCCAGGATGAATTTATTGTTTATAAGAATAAGACTGGAATGCCGTTTAAACCAAAATATAAGATGCCATATCAATTATTATTAGATGAGCCTCAACAATCAATCTAGTCACAAATGCTAATTTAGTATAAAAGGCTTGTGAAAGAACAATAACATAACAGTTTCGGGAGGGGGAAGGGAATAGGGGGCTGAGCTCTGAAATCATCCCTCTGCTTTTCGATATGTCTAGCTGGAGGTTTGGTTTCTGAGCTCGGACCTCTTGTCACTTCTTCTTCCTGTCTCATGATTATTATTTACTCTTAAGTTGTGATATTAGTTTTAAGGGCAACCTAAAATGTATAAGTTTTTGATAAATTTTTTTACTTAGAATAAGAATAATAAAAATTAATGATGATATATTCAAATAATAAACATATAATCTTGAAATGAAAGAGTAAGTAACTCGGAAACTATCGATTGGCGTAAGAAAATGAAAATCGATTTTTTCCGCATTAGGTCCCTTTCTTCGTGGACGGTCACATATTTAATTTTCCAACTGGGAAGGAAAGTCTTAATTTATGGCGATTTAAACGCAAAAAATATGGCGTGGAAATGCTTCAGGGGAAATGCAAACGGCAAAATATGCCAGGAATTTTCCAGCAGAAATTTCCTAAAAATCTTAATACCAGATAATTTCACGCTCTATCCGTATTCCAATGCAAAACCAAGCGTAGTTGATATTGGTCTTGCCAAAAATTTAGACTGATATAGATTTAGCAGTTATTGATGAGTTTTCCTCAGATCATAATCCAGTCAAAATTATTTTGGACAACAAGCAAGGTTTTGAAATCCAAAAGCGAAATTACCTAAATTATAAGAAGGCAGACTGGCACAGGTTTACAAATATTATAAATAAAGAGTTCACTCTGGAGCCAAATATGAATGACAAAACTAAAATAGACTCCTGCGTTGACGGTCTTCTCGGTGTCATCAATAAAGCCATGGCTCTATTGATACTTAAAACGGAGGTATGTGACAAACATAAACCCTTACCGCATTATATTATAACACTTATAAAAGACAGAAATGCCTTACGCAGAATTTATCAGAGAATCGGTAGTGATGAAGTAAGGAAAGTTAAAAATAGATTGGCAAATAAAATTAATAGTGAAATTGTTAAATTTGAAAACTCTAATTGGGATAATAAATTGCAAAATCTAGAAATTAAAGATAAAAGTTTATGGAAAATGTCAAAATGTGTAATGAAGAAAAAGAAAAATTACATGCCTACGCTCCACAGTCCAAGGGGGCTAGCAGCATAGAGGATAATGATAAAGCAAATATTTTGGCAGAGCACTATGAGAGGGTGCACAGGGTCCACAGAGTTTCTATATTATTTCTATAGGGCTTTTTACGTATACTCTGTTCCCCGAGAAAGGGACCTGAAGACGCGTGTGGGGGTTGTGTTTTCTCGGTGGAGCAGTGTGCTTACCCTTTTTTTACACGTAGTTTCTACGTTTCTCTTCTCATTGGTCCCTGGTATATGTATGACTTTCTTTGGGTTTCTTTGTCAAATGTTTCGACAGATTTTTACGAGATGTTAGCCGTAAAAGAAGAGGACCTCACCACGTTCAAGTCTCGAGTTACAGGGGACAACGGTAGCCACTTGCCTTTTTTTGGAAAAGGGACCAAAATTAAAAAATTAAAAATTAATAATTCTCCAATAACTGGCTTGACAGTAATATATTCGGAATGTGCACATTATTCTGATTCCAGCGACATGTAATTTATCCATAAAGGTTGGAAATTGGAGAACTAATTAATGTTAAATTAAGTATTGAGCTTAAGTTTCTTCAAGTAAACTTCTTCCAATCTTCAACTTTTCGAAGCAAGTAATATATCATTGGAATCGGAAAAATTCGTAGATGCTGATTATATTATTTTCAAATCGCTAATTGCAAAATTGGCAGTATTCAAATTTCCTTCCTTTGACCTGTCTGTGGGCAAAAGACCCCTGCTGCGGTAAGGTCGCCGAAACAGATACCACTGAAAAAATAGACTGTCGACCAGTGTCGTAAATCAATCAAGACAAGAGTTTTTCATGAAGTTGAAGGACTTCACTTCGGATTGGTTGAAACATGTCAAGAAATCCCGCCTTCTTGAAAAAAATTAACAATAGGCTGCTCCATCACGTCAAATTTCTGAAAAAACAGGGTCTAAAAGTAAAAACAAAAAAAATCGTTTTTGTCGTTTCTTGGAACTGTTGTTAAACACTATAGTCCAGCGGACAGTGACTATTTTTCAAGTGAATCATGCAATAAATTTTGAAGATGGGAGTCATCTGCATGCAACAATAAATTGGTCATCTCAAAAATATTTACAAATTTTTATAAAACCATTCTTTTATCAGACACATAGTTTTTTTATTCGTGAAAAATGTTATTAGCACTGAAAAAATTCAATTTCACGGCCAAACTATGCAAGATACGAAAAAAAAGGTTTGAAAATAAAATTATTCATCTGAAAAAGATCTATAAAAAATATAAATCAATACTTTCGATACAGCAATGAGTCTAACCATAAACGTTTCTGAGAAAATGAGAATGACAACTGAATAAGGACCAAAAATAAAATTATTCCTACACTAAAAGATAAAAAATTTACCAAAAAAAATAGAAGTATGTGGCCATTATTTACAAAATTTCAGGGTAGTGAATATTTATCTTTTTTTAATCTCTGTGTTCCAGAGAAGAAAAACCAAATGGTCCTTATCCAGTTACTTAGCAAGTTTTTATTCTCATAATTTCGAAATTCATTTTTTCGAGTGATCGGCATCTTTTTAGAGTTTTAGACGTAATAGCTGAATTTCCAGTGTCACTTCCGTTAGCTATTGCGTCTAATGACCTGCTCTTGCGATCAATAGACTAATATTCTGTATACATGTGAGTTTCGACCCTGCGTATATTGCATATAGGACGAATTTTTCGAAAGGCATCATATACGAAGAAATTTTCGAGCATCGCTATTCCGAGAAAATGATAATGCCACTGTTGCGGAACTCACGAAAAGTTAGATCCTTTCAAATGACCAATGTAACAGCAATTTTTTGGACTTATAAATAGTTGTCCAATTTTATTTTTGCAAAAGAAAATATATAAACTTGAATTTTTACTTTTATTGAATACAATTTGTAAAGATATTATATTATAACATATAATTAAAAACAAACAATAACAAACAAAACAAAAAGCATTAGATAACAAATTGAAAAAAGTATTTTTAACCAGAATTACTTTCTGAATAAATTTTTTTTTAAGTCATTGTTAAGTAAATTCATTAAACCATTTAATTTTCATTCATTTTCTTCTTTCTTATAGCATTGAGTATCAGAAACGGAGGCATTTTTAAAATAATTTGGCACCCTGTGAAATGTTTTTTGGGGGAGATGCAATTGAGATAACGGATTTCTTGTACCTATAGAGTATAGACCAGTAGAAATAGCTAATCAATTAAGAAAAATTCCAAAGGTCTTCAAAAAAATTCTATAGTTGTTTTGTTATATGTTGAACATGAAATAACATTTTTCAAAACGTGATCGAGTCGGCAATTTGTTTAAAAAAATTAATTTGCAACATTTGCCCCCCATTGCTCCTGGAAAATTCAAAACATTTTGCAAACTTGAGTGATCAATTATATAAATTCAGTTTCTATCTTGTATTAGATTTGCAAAAAGTTCGTGATACGGCAACATTATTAATTATAAAAAAAAAATTATTTTTTTAATCACTCCCCAGCAAAAATACCGAAGGTTTTGCAAAATATTGTTTCTGCTTTTTTTTTTTCATTGGGAGGAGACTATTATATGATTTGCAAAACTAAATAAATAACGCAAATTATCGTTTTTTAAATTATTGTTAAATTTTGTGCAATTCGAGTCCTAAAATTCCAGCGAAAATTGCGAAGGTTGTGTTTTTGGGTAGGAAATGTTAGAAATGTCGAGATTGGAAAAATATCAAATTTGCAAAACGTTGCTCGGCCGGCAATAATATGAAAATTGCAATTAAACAAATGAGTTACTTTTGTGAACTAGCGAAAAATTACAAACATTTCACAAATCCTACTGAGTAATAATTAACTAAGTACTAACATCATATTAGATTTGCAAACTGTTTACTACTTAGCAATATTATTAAATTTCCTTGACGAGGAGGAAGATCTATTATTACTTTTATTAAGATATGCAGTTCGGAATGAATCTTTATCTTATAGTAAAGTTATAATAAATTTATATCAAATTTATAATAATTATAACATGTATAATGCTATGTATTATATTTATAATTGTCCAGAAAATCCAATTTAAACATAAATGATTTATTTCATTTATTTTAATTATTCATTGATTACGTAAATGATAATTGAGCCTAGTGTATTAAATATTTAAATTAATAAACAATAATTATTTCGTAGCCTGATCGCAAATATTATCATACGAACTTTATTATTTTCAATTATATTTATTCACACATCACTGTTCAATGAAAATTCATATGTTATGTTTAACAAAGTAAACTGTTTTGTAGAAAATTCACTATTTTGTGAAATATTTCATCTTCTTTTGCTAAAAATAAAACTGGTTAGAAAATATTCTTTTTTTCGTCGATAATACAACTATTAGATTTGAAAATCTTCTATTTGGATCAATTTATTAGTGCAATTTTCAATGAAAAAACACGAATTCTAAACAAAATACATTAACTTTTAACCATAGAGTTTATTATTCTACCAAAAATGAATTTTCAAAGTACAATTTAATTTTTAATATTCCAACCAAGAAATACCAATTTTCAACCAAATACTTGAATCCTCAAGTTGCACATCTTAATTTACAACCAAGCAGTTGGAATTTTTTCTAACAAAAATTTACTGTCTACCAAAAGAATTATTTTTCGACAGAATACGTAAATTTTCCATAAACAGTTGAATTTTTGATTGACAAGATTTATTTTCAACCAAAAACAATTAACTTTCCATTAAAAATATGATAGTTGATATTTCAATAAAAAAATATTCAATGAAAAAAGACGCGAATATGCAACAAGACATTTGAATCTTCAATTGAAACATGTTAGTTTTCAGCCAAACAGTTGCATTTTTAACCAAAAAGATTAATTTCCAACAAAATACATGAATTTTTAACTAAAGAATTTAATATTTAACTGAAGAAAATTTATTTTCTATCAAAAATAAAACAGTTGAGTTTTCAAATAAAAAAAAATAATTTTCAACCACAAAAACAACCCCACCTTATCTTTGACATCAAGGTCATTGTAAAATTTGTTTTTTGCATCAAATATGCAGGGATGCTGCCGCACTAATTCAGTACATTGAGTGACGCATACAGTTCCTGACGTTCCGTTAGCTTAGGTTCAGCCGCAGCATTCGAACTCCATCTTTAGAGACACTTCACTTACAGGATCATTCTCCGTCAAAGTGTACTTGTTTCTAAAAATCAAATAACCTCAATAATTGACCTATTGTTTTTCAAAGAAAAACAAAGTGTATGTAATATGTATAACATAAATTCATAGTTTTTTTTTTGAGATGAACAATTTGGGTTCTTAACATATTTCCGTATCTTGCATAGTTTGAACGTAAAATATAATTTTATATTTTTAATAACATGCAGATGCCTCTTGTCTTCAATATGTTTTTGAGGGTGCATATATCTAGAAAAAAATATAAAATTTCTTGTGACATGATTTACTTTAAAAATAGTCACTATCCGCCGGGCTATAGCTTTTAACAACTTTTCCAAGAAGGAAAAAAAACGATTTTTTGCATGTACTTTTTAACCCCGTTTTTTTCAAAAATTTGACGTGATGGGTTATTTTCGTTTTAGGATTCGCAATCTACACAAAAAAGCCCTGAAAGCGATATAGAAACCCTGTGTACTTTCCGTTAATCACAAAATTAATGTCGGAATGTGAGTAAGCGCTAAGTGCTCGAGCGCAAATACTCAAATCTCGATATCTCGGAAACTAAATTCCTATTAGATCGAAAGAAAAAATATGCCCCTAATAGATTTTTATGTACATTCATCCTGTAAAGACCCAGTCGAATCGGCGATGTCCATCTCGCGTCCTCTCCTCGAAAATCATCATTTTTTAACCACTGTCACCGCCAAGTTTCCACTAATAATTGAAATTCTCTTCCCCTGTACACTCAAAAATCAAAATGAAACATACATTTTGGAATTTTCGACCCGCGTCAACGCCAAATCGTTCTCTCGTTGAAACAAATAAATATATTTTTTTTTATTTTGAAATAAAATTATTCTTAGTACATTGTAGAGCAATTGTTGTGTCTAATGGATTAACACGTAAAACGTATACTTTTTTTACTTCCTTGATTTTGTTCAAGAAATTGCAAGTCAATTTATTTACCCTTTTTTAAGCCTGTTCTCTTCTCAGTAAAGATGAATTTCGTCAAATTTTAGTACATCAACAAAGTTATAAAAAATTTTAGACATCTTGAAAGTTGCATAAAATGACAATATTTGTAGACTCGTAGCGAGCCTTTGATATGATTTTTTAACTTGAAATTTTCAAGAAACATTGTTGAGAATACTGAGAACAGATTGATGAAAAAAAAATTTATTATTCCTTGATTTATAGTTTTGAAGCGATTTTTGAACCTGTAACCCAACACATTTCCCCATTTTTTTCGCACTTTCTGGGAACCAACTAATTTTTTTACAATACCCCAACCTTGACTTCAATGAGTTAAATAAAAGAGTAACAACGCGAAAAGCGTCTGTGAATTTATCCAGATTTTTTAAGACGGCCAGCTCATTTTGGGAAGCATCGATGTCGAGGCTTAAAAAAGGGCCTCCAAAACCTTGTTTTTTGGCACACTTTATATCGTAGCTATTGTAAAAAATGTGTTAGAATAACAATATGCATACATCATTCAATTCGCGAGGCTTTAAACTTTTCGCTTGTGCCTGGCTAGAATTGTCTGCGATTTTTTCAACGAGTTGCGAGCCAGCAAAGTGAGGATCGCCTACACACAGGACCGACGCCTTTTTTAAGATCTACCATTTTTTTCGACGGGAAACAGAAATTTATGACCCTCGAACAAAAATCCCAATTGGAAGCTGAATCTAGACCTAGTCTAGATGTCCAGATACAGTAATGCACATGAACTCAACACATTAAAATGTACTAGAAACAGAAACAATCC
Source organism: Andricus quercusramuli (assembly GCA_932178445.1). NCBI lineage: Eukaryota > Metazoa > Arthropoda > Insecta > Hymenoptera > Cynipidae > Andricus > Andricus quercusramuli. The sequence continues at coordinate 9,505 of CAKNXH010046403.1, forward strand.
CTTCGTTAAAACAATTTGTTGGCCCTGAAAAGGGCCGATTGGTACATGAAATTATGCTTTGGAATTATTTAGACTTTCTTTTCAGTCTTCTTGGGCAAAAGAATAGCCTGGATGTTAGGCAAAACTCCACCCTGGGCGATGGTGACACCAGAGAGAAGTTTGTTCAACTCCTCGTCGTTTCTGATGGCCAATTGCAAGTGACGAGGGATGATTCTCGATTTCTTGTTGTCACGAGCGGCATTTCCTGCCAATTCCAGAACTTCAGCAGCCAAATATTCCATGACAGCTGCCAAGTAAACTGGAGCTCCGGCTCCTATTCTCTCTGCATAGTTTCCTTTGCGAAGGAGACGATGGAGTCTACCTACGGGGAACTGAAGTCCAGCCCTGCTTGAACGTGTCTTTGACTTGCCACCCTTTGCACGACCTTTACCACGACCAGACATTTTCAGATTATTTTTGAACGTACAAACAACACACGACAAGCTCGGTGGAAGGTATGACCAAAAATTCTGTAAACTCCTGTTTTATGCACTTCGACGAGGAAAGGAGGAGTGGTATGGCGCACGAAAGTAGCGCAGAACGGAGTGGGGAGAAACAGTCGATTCTTACGTCTTGCCCACCGGATGCACCAATCTGCTTTCGTCCCCACTTCAGTCTGCGTCGATTGGAGCGCTCTCCCCGTCGTGTCGCTTGTAGATAGGCGATTTTTTGGTCGCACCGTCAATTCGTGCTGAATTTTCGTACAGTTCAGGTATTCATTTCTGAAGTTCGCAATGGCCCCTAAAGCGAGTGGTAAAGCTGTAAAGAAAGCTGGCAAGGCCCAGAAGAATGTTACTAAGACCGACAAGAAGAAGAAGCGCAAGAGGAAGGAAAGTTACGCCATCTACATCTACAAAGTCTTGAAACAGGTCCATCCTGATACTGGAGTTTCCAGCAAGGCAATGAGCATCATGAACAGCTTCGTTAACGACCTCTTCGAACGTATTGCTGCTGAATCTTCCCGATTGGCTCATTACAACAAGAGATCCACCATCACTTCTCGGGAGATCCAAACTGCTGTGAGGCTTATTCTTCCTGGCGAGCTCGCCAAACACGCCGTATCTGAGGGTACGAAGGCTGTAACCAAGTACACCAGCTCCAAGTAAATTACGTTAATATTTTGCTGAAGTACACAATCGGCCCTTTTCAGGGCCACCATGTTTTCCAACGGAGGTGTCATTTCTTATTCAAATTACACGTCGATTTGTCTTATTTGCTTTTACAACTGCCTACTTTCTGCAATTTTCAAATTATAAGCGATGGAACGGAGCAGGTTAGTTTCCGAGTTACTCTTTCATTTCCAGTAATCAGAAATTGATTAAGTGAATTGCTTTTCTTGTTATTAAGCTGCA